>JAVJGI010000063.1:64048443-64075977 GCA_035590275.1 Ibycter americanus
GCGGGGCGGTCCCGAGCCCTGGCTGGCGAGTGCCGGTCCGAGGTAGCCGGCTTTCCCTCTGCCTTGCCCCTTAGCAGCAGGGGAGGCTCCTGTACGGAGTGTCTTGTGCCGCAGCTGCTTGGTGTCAGGAGTGCTGTAGGTTCTCTTGTTAGCTGATGCAGTATTCTCGTTATTTTTTAATAAATTCAATAGACTTATAGTTGTGATGGAAGGCAGGGCGGAAGAACTGTACCTAGTTCACTTTCTTCTCCCATCAGTAGTGTCTGAGTGCTTTCCCAGCAGGCAAAAACAGATAAAAACTTGCTCACATTTTCCCTTTAGCCCAAAGAAAAGAAACGTTGTATGGGAATTACTGAAATAACTGCTACCTGTGTTCATGAAGACATCTCATATAATCAGAAACGTAACCTCTTAACCGACGGGAAAAGCTGAGCTTTCCTGGTGACACAAGTTATATATGGTTCCCTTTCATCAACAATTCGGATATTTCCGCTGTTTTGCAGGCTGGGAATTCAGCCTCCTTGTCTTTTGCATGCTCTATGTGATTTTTCAGTTCATCCGTAAGTATCCAGGACGAACAATTCAGTTCTCCATTGAAAATGAGCTATTGCAAAGCAAATGTGGTAAATAGCCTTTGAAAACTAATTTCACCGTGTTAGGATATTGTTTTGCTGACTCAATGACAACAGAAATACAGGAACCTGGATAAATGGGTTTTCCCAGTACTTCAAAGTATCTGCTTGCTTCTTTTTGCTTTGCTGTCATAATGAGAGTTCCTATATCTTTATATTTCCTTTTTTGTTGTTGTAGGTTAAATTGAATATTTGCGCAACACAGCTTCTTGCAGAAGGACCACCGCGCTGTTTTACACTTAGGAAAATATGAGAATAAGCAGGGAGAGTTGTTCTCTCTGAACTAAAACAAACAAAAAAACCCTGTGCCTTGCTGAGGACAGCTGCAGGAATCGGACACTTGAATCAATGTTATCGGATGAGTTAGAATCCAAACCTGAGGTGAGCAATTATGAACTGGATTTGGTTCCCAGGAGCATTTATGGGCAACACTTTGAAAAAGTTCAATGAGTTTACTCAGTTTGCTGCTTACATATTAATTCTCAAAGTGCTTTCAGTGGCATCTTCTAATGCTTCCATGGTTTGATTTGAATGGTAAAAGATTAAAGAATATTGCAGGTTTTTCCCCCCTCCTTTCAAATGTCAGCCAATACTCTTCGCCTGTTCTCAGGTTACGTTATTTTTTTCGCTATTATAATGTTCTTTCTGTTACAAGAATAAAATAAATTACTGTATTGACTACTTCTTTCCCTCAAACCAAATTGACTTGACTTGGTTTGGGGGAGTCTGGGTTATTCTAGTAGCATCAGCTAGTTCTGGTTTTTAAAGTACTTGTGTTTCTGTTAAGCAGTTGGCAGAAGTGGTAGGCAGCAGCACCCAGGGGATCCTGGTTGCTCCATGTGAGACTGCCGGACCATTCCCAGGTTCAGCTGGTAGCATGGCTGAGCATGAATTGAAGTCATGTATGTGTGTGAACACAAGTGCCCATACAGCTGGCCACAAACAGATTAACATATACACAGGTAAAGTCCCTTTAAGAGGTAAACACAAACAGCATGAACACCACTAAAGTTTGTTAGTGCAATATATCTATACCCTCATCACTCGACATACTCACATTCACAGATGTCTCTGGTCTCTGCCAGGCCTAAAGTTCTTCTGGTATCTGTGCCCAGACCCAGGGCTTTTTAGCTGGTTTCTGGCTGGAATCTTGGGTTTTTCCAGACTATGGTTGCTGCCTCCTCCTCGCATATTAGTCAACTAGAAGTTCAGTCGCAGTCACTCACTTGTAGGTAGAATATTTAGGAATATTAGTAAGTTGATAGAAGGGACTGCAGTGATCAGACACAGCAGTGTACTGACCAGCAGCCAGCAAACATGATTGGAATCTCTTCTCCCCCCCACCCCCACCCCCCGGTTGATTCCTGCTTTGATCCTCCCCCTAAACATTGCATAGTAAGTTTTCTACATCCTGCAGTCCCTGTTCCATCAGACAAAAGGGGTGGTCTTTCCTGTGAGACCCATTCAGGTAATGCAAGACAATTTTGTTTTCTTACTAAAGTTCTGGTTGAACCTCTTCAAGATTTCATGTCAGCAGTGGCTCACTGATGAGTGTGGAGTTCTGGTTTTTGTTACTCTTGCCTATAATTTGCCCTAGATACAGCAGTCTGCAGTTTGTACATTCAACGCAGTTGTATCAGTGTGCTCAATTTATTACCTCTCCTGTTTCTTGCCTTTGCTTTTTAGGCTAAATAGGCGATAGCCAGCAAGTTGTACATTCTCCCACTTAAAAGTGCAGAGGACTGTATTGCTTTGTGTCCTTGCTTTTCCTGTTCTCAGCTTCACCTCTTCAGAAGGTTGAGGTCCTAGAGCAGGGGACTTAGTACTGCTATGAAGTACCTTTTGGGGAAGTTCGTAAGTTTAAATTGAATTGGTTTTGAGTCTTCTGTTTCTATGCCTTTTCAGTCCATATGCAGTACAGCAGGTATTTTAAACTGGTACTCTAAAGAGATTGATAATTACATGCTGGTAATTCATCACAGCCTAGGTGATGTGGTAAGGTATTTTTTTTCTTAATGGAGCAGCCAAAGCCCTTCCAATCGCACTATTCAGGAAAAGCAGCTGCAAATTCATAGTAGCCCTAGTAGTCTCAGTATGGGCTGCAAGGGGTTCCTCTTGCTTTGTGGTTGATATCTCATAACTTCTGTCATATTTTCTCTCTGTTATGAATGATAAGGTGGGGGATTTTGTTACTTCAGTCTGAGTGGGTGGATTCCCATAGCTTATTTCTGACAGCCAAGGACTAGGATAGTTGGAATGCTTGTTCCCTCATTCCTCAAATAAGAGTTGTAAGTGGCCGTTGTCTTTTCTCGACTTGAGTAAGGTGTTTGTTAATTAGGCATGTTTACATAATAGTTGTATTTCTCCATAGCAGAGTTGCATTTCCTTCCCAGCAAGCTCAGAAACCGAGTAGGCCGTTCTCCAGCAAGAACAGGCCTGATGCATGAAAGCTGCAGTGGTTGCAGAGGGGATCCTTTCTGTAGATGCTGTCTTCTAAACCACATTCCTCAATTTTGATCAAGGCTATTTTATACTACAAACTGGGATTCATTTGCATTACCAGATCCATACACACCTTCTTTCTGGTTCTGATTGTGAAACTTGACTGTTAGGTTAGTGCTATTTTCTACTCCTTCAGTGTGAAACTGGTAGTTATCCTTTTTACACCTTTCCCAAATTCAAGTATCTCTTAAATCAGTCGTGATTTTATATCCTCTGGTGAGCCATGGCACCATAATTCTTATCGCCACAGATGTTCTTTCATATCCCTTACCATGTGAGAAAGGTATGAAGAGCTAACCATATTTGTGTAACATCTAGATAATATTAGTCAAAAGTACTGTGGCTGGCAAGTGGCTTTGCTACCGGTTTTATCCCTAAAGAAGCTACAAACATGACAGTAAATGTTTAATACTTCAGTAGAGGTGAATCCTCCTTTCATGGGAAGTTACAAAGTTGCTTGGAGACAGTTTGTTCGAGCAGATGGATCTGCTTTTTCTTCTGGACTCCCTGCCCCCAATGCTGTATTACCAGCATTCCTCAGGGAGCTGATAAGATCTGCATTTTGCATGCTTTAAGCCTTCAGGGTGTTCGTTACAATTGCAAGTATTTCCAGCCACCACCAGGCTGCAGGGTGCTTTCTGCAGTGGAGCGTAGCTCTAGCACAGTCAAGTGAACTACAGCTCTGCTCTATAAATTGAATTGGCTGTTGAAAAGGGGGTGGAGGGGGGTATTTTAGCCTCTCCTTTCTCTCCTCATCAGGGCCTCACAAGGACAGACTCTTGTGAATGAATTAATTCCTCAGAGGTTGTATGAGAGGAGGGCATCCCAGTTTCTAGCAGGAGCCTCCTGCCTTCAACACCCTTCAGCTCCAATGCCTCCTTTCCCTTCCACCCCTCCCCCTCTGCTAAATGTTCTTTTGACCTCTTTATTTTGTATAGTGGTTCACTGGTTAAATTTAGAACAGAAACAGTATCGATTAAAAAACATGGTCCCTGCTGCTGTGGGAGTCTAGCTCTCCAGCTGTCCTGTGGGAGGATAGATCTGAACGTTAGTACTGGAGAGCCTTCCTCCCCTGTTTCTCCCAGCCACCCTCACCTCAAACAAAGCAGCTGTCTGACACTTCTTGGCTTTTGAATCATCAGATGAAGGGGGTCTGTTATGGGACATAAACTTCAACCTGATCCATCCCAGATGGCCATATTTTCATTTGTTTCTGCAATGCCTTTTGGGTTTTTTTTTAAGGATCTCTAGGAAGGGTTCCCAGTTCTTTAAACAGATTTTTTTTGTTGTGGTTTTGTTTTGTTTTGTTTTCCACTCTTGGGGTCAGGGACATCATACAAGCTTCTTGGTAACACAAACATTCTGCACTGCTTACGGTGATAGACCCTGGGATCATTCTGTGCAACCGTCTCTTGTTGACCAGCAGGGATGACAATTATTTGTTTAGTGACAAGAGCCAAGAAATATTTTACATTTTTAGTACATACTCTGTCTACATTAGTTACAGGATTTTCAGAGTTATGTGGTGTTTCAGTAGAAGGAGTAAAAGGAAGGTATGTATATTCAAGAAGGTGGCATGGCAGAGAAAAAAAAATTTCTTTATAGCAAGATGCAGCTGAACTTTGCCCATTTTGTCCCTCCAAGGCTTATAGATTCTCTCTGTATGACTCACGTCTGGCCCATGAAGTTTGAATCTCTAAGTCAAGGATGGCCTTTTGCAATTAATATCAAAATTTGTTTCAAATTCCAAGGGATATCTTGGCTATAAAGCCACCTCACACCTCCTATTCCTTTTGTTTTCTGTTGATATTCTGTACATTAAGTTTCCCTAACTATTCCTATTCAGATGCCCTAAGGTGTTCTGTCTGCTTGGTTACAAGTTCCACCACTTTTGGCCATATTTGCAGAAGGATCAATCCCCTCCTTACGCAGGGATTCTATAGTCACCATCTCGGGAATACTTACAGCCCATCTGGATCCTGTTTGTGATGCCAGATATTATACAGTTATGAGATCTGATGAGCTGTAGCATCCAGGAGATTTCTCCCCTTCCGGTCATTCAGACAAGAGACCGCTGAACTGTTTGTTCACAGGTGCATGTAAAAGTGATGCTGAGCCTGAACTGCAAATACACGCCCATGCACCCATAGACAGTACAGACACTGTGAACGCTAACACCTAGCAGGACAGTACTTTACAGGCACCCACAAACACAAATGGCATTCACATGGAACACAAAGACCACAAATGGACTGATCCTGTTCCTACTCCTCAGGTAGCCAGGCTTGAAATTTGGTAGTGTGTCACACACATGCTCTCACTCAGCTGGCACGCACACTCAGAGTCAGACATCTCTCCAGTTTGCCAAACCTTGAGTCTTTCCAGTATCCATCTCCAGGCCCTGGGCTTTTCAATCCAGTCTCTGGCCAGGATCTTGGGTTTCCAGGTTGTTGTTTCCTCCTATTCACAGACTAGTCCAACGTGAAGTTAATTAGATGAACGTACTTCGAAACTATTTAGGAGCAAAGAGCATTTGAGAAGTCAGGATAGACTATGGTGAGGAGGCAGAGCAGCGTAATGAACTGCAGCCTGCTAACATGTGGTCAACCCATGCTATCCCCACCCCCCCCTCTTTCTCTTCCCCATGGTTGTTCCTCTCCTATCCACCTTGATCCCCCCCTTTCCCTACCTTTGATCCTTCCCCTAGACATTCATATGTTTTTCACATTCCCACAGTCGCCTCTTAAGATATCTCTTCACCAGAAAGTCCCAGAATTTCCTCCATATCCTGTAAGAAGTTTGCTCTGAGATGTGTTCTGGTAACCCATGATAATATTGTTCCAATTTCTTACGAAGTTTCTGGTTGAATTTCTTCAAGGTCATACTCAAGTCATTCCTGTAATGGCCCATCCATCAGTGTCCCAGGAGTTCTGGTCTTTGTTACTCTACCTTATCTGCAGTTTGTTAAAGAGTTTGTGTATCTGTGCATTTAATTTATCACCTCTCCTATTCCTAGCCTTTTATGTTGAATAGCAGATTACCAGATACCCTTACAATTTCCTATTTGCTTTCAGCTGCCTGCAAAACCAAATTAAAAGAAAAGAGTGCACAACACAGTATTTCTGAGTTTTTTCCCCATATTCCAGTTGCTGTAGTAGTCACAAAGATATTCAATGATTTTGAACAGGAAGGGAGGTTTATGAAAGTACTTAGCTGTCAAGATACAACTGTCCCATGAACATCTTTGTTTTCTCTGAATTATTTGAAGTAGAATTGGTGATTAGTTTGCTTTAGTTTATGGGAAGGGTTGGGGGTTTTCATTCCAAATTTTAATAACGAGCATGATTCATGTCCTTTATTTTTTTCACTTCTGCTTCTTTTGCCGCCTTTTAATTCTCTGTACTAGCTTATTACTTTACAAAGAAAATTAGAAGGATCTCGTTTCTTCTGAGCATCTGTTTGTGGCTGCCGCATTTTGCTTTTCCCTCTTGGCTTAATGTTGCTTTGTGAAAGTGGAGAGTTTGAAGCAAAGCTTTCTTATTGTAGGAGGAAAGTTTTATCTAAGGCTTTCTGTATAAAAATGGAAGAGTCCCTAAAACAAGTGTTTCATGGTGGGGTAGGAATCATGAATAGCTTTTAAATGAAAGACAATCCCGTAATTTAGAAACATCTTGCTGCTCACATTTTTTAGACCCAGCTTCTTTCTTCTGGTTGCCTTGCTCTGTTATTCCTGACTCTCTTCTCTTTTCACCCCTCTTTCTCCTATTTTTTAATCTTAAATTAGAATGCATGGTCTTGGGGGAGGGACTGTCTCTTATTGCCTATGAGGGGTTTTTTTGGTGATGTAAAAATAGTTCCCTCTTCTGCTGGGATCTCTGGATAATCTTACACCTAAGAGGAAAAAATGCTAACCTTTCAAACTGCAGCCTGGCTTGTGGCCTAAGTCAAGTGGCATATTGCCGTCTCAGTAACTTCAGGACTTAATTTTTACCTTCATAATTGTCAGCAATGACGGGCTGCTCCTAAGGGAGTGTGAGTTGGGAGCCAAGGCTGATCAGAGCCCAGGCAGTGTCCTCACTGAGTGGAGCACAATGCCACAGCACCTGAGCCTGGCAGGCAGAGGTGGGTACTGGGAACAGGGTCCATCCATAGCCCTGGACGAGGCAAAGTGATGAACCAGATCCAGGGTCTATCCAGCTTTCCTCACATAAACACAGGCAGCACAAAGTGCCTGATTCTGTTTCCAAGGGTTGCTGCCTAGGGAAAACCTTCATGGTTTTCTCCAGGATATGTCCCCACATTTCTCATTCTGCTTGCCAGCTGGTCTGGCTTGGAGTGCACTAGCATATCACAAACACACACACACTCTCTAGAGAGCAGGATCACACAAGAAATAGGAATGGAGTTTAGTAAGGAGACAGGATGGACTGTGATGGGTAGGCTGCGCCAGACAACTGAATGGACCAACTTCCTGCTTATATGTAATGGGCCTCTTTTATCCTCCCCTCTCCATTTTCCTGTGTTTGTTCTGCCCTGATCCACTTTGATCCCTTCCTTTTCCTGCCTTTGGCTTTTCCCTTAAACAACTAAGTCCTGTACAATTCCCCCACATCTCTTGTTCAGTCCCAAAGCCCTCCCCGGGGAATGCATCGCAGTGTAAGCCCTACACCTCCATGCAATAGCCACCTTACTTTGCATAGTATTCCGGAGGAGGTTTCTTCTGTTGAGTCCCCTGCGGTGGGTGGGTTTCACACTACGGACAATAGCTGTAATTGCCCATCTTTGATGGTTTCAGAAGTAGCTGATTGGATCGATAAGGCTGTGTTCTCCCCCTTGTCATCCTAACCTTGTTCCTCTGATCATTATCTGCCTATTTTGAATAGCCATTAACTAGACGACTTTGCAACTAGTCTTTTGCTTGCTTTTTTATTTAAAAGGCCAACTTTCTTTCGGTTAAATATTTAAAGGCAATGATTTGAAAAAATACCTGTACCAAAGGCTGAGCATGGAAAACATCTACTTGGAAGGTTGGAGTGTAGTAAAGTATCAGGTGGTAAAAGATGAAATGAAGAGGAATACATGCCTTAAAACATGGGGTATATTGGTAAAATTTATTTTGGTAAAAGATTAATTAAGAAAGAATATAGCCTAAGCAACCTTCAGAGTAGTCTGCAATGATCCAGAGCTGTTTACTGTATGTTAAAGAAATGAGAATTTTATGAGTAGTTCAGAGATGGCAAACAATTCCTTCTTTGTCATTAATGTACATTGAAAAGCTTCCATTTACTTTGATGCGTATTCATGGGATTATATTCAGTGTCTCCTGCAAGACAAGAGGGATTAATGGACTGGGTTTAGTACCTTTTAAAATGATTTGTGCTACTCTTGACCTAATCTTCAGTATCTTTTTTTCAGCTGCTGGTTCAGTTTGTTCAGAATACTTCTATTCCACTGGGGCAAGGGCTGGTGGAATCGGAACCAAAAGATATCACCTGTCTTTCTCTCCTTCCTGTTACTGAGACCTCAGAATGCAACAGACTCATGTTGCCAGGTAAAATCTGTGTGGCAGATCTTTGTGAGCATGCCCTTCTTTGTACAGCTGTCTTTAACTGCTCCACTGTGGGCTGCAGCCTCTTGCTGACCAGGTGTTCATTCCAGGGATGGAGGAACAAATTCAGAAGGGTGACTGAAACTTTTCTCATGTAACAGTGAAGTCTGACTAGTTAGAAAATTCCTTCCTCCTCCAGTCTCTCTCAAGTTCTACTTTTTTTCCTAGAAAAATAACTTCATAGATATCTTTTAGTCATACTGTATTTATACTTTTATTTACTCTGGTTTCACTTTCTTCACTAGATGATGAAAGAGATCTCACTTCTCCAAGTCACACTAACTCTTCCAAAGATGTTTCTTCATCTGCTGTCTTGAGAAGTCTCCAGGTAAACGTGGGCCCTGATGGAGAGGAAACAAGGGCACAGAATGTACAGAAACCATCTGAACTTCTGTCAACTCCAGAGACTTCCAGTTTATTGCAAGACCTTCAGCCCAGTGACAGCACTTCATTTATTCTCCTCAACCTAACAAGAGCAGGTAATTGTCTTCTGTTTGTCATCTGGCTGGATATGTCTCAGACAGCAGAATGCAGGATATACAAGTACAACTCTGTCCCTGCTGCTTATGAAGGGGAAGGATCACGCAATTTGCTGGGCATTATTGCATATATCAGGAGCATTTAATCATCAACAGCTTTCTACAATGTAGAGGTCAGTGAAGACTTTTTCAGTGCAGCTTTTGCATCTGTGCCATGAACACTAGCCTCTGGGAAGCGAAAGAAATTTCCCTCTGTTACATTATCCTGCTGTTTCATGAAGTTGTCTTCTTTTCTAGGGCTGGGGTCTCCAGCAGAGCACTTGGTGTTTGTTCAAGATGAAGCAGAAGATTCTGGAAATGACTTTCTCTCTCATGATAGCACAGACAGCAGTACCCCATGGTTCCTACGAGTGCAAGAATTGGCCCATGACAGTTTAATTGCTGCCACTCGGGCACAGCTTGCTAAGAATGCCAAAGCAAGCAATAATGGTAGGAAATCCCCTGATCCTGTCTCAAAAGTTGAGTGTTCCATACAAGGCCCCTAGTTTCAGCTTGTTTCTTCGTCTCTTTCACTCTCTCTTGCTTTTAATCTGTTCTGACATCTTCAAATCATCAGTGACAGAATTATACAGAGCAACCATGTGGTTTTTTCTGCAATATAAACAGGCTCTTCAGTTTTTCTCAGGGAATGAACTTTAGTGGAGCCAGCAGTTCCATTGTAGTCTACCTGTTCTCTGGTACATGTAAAGAGTATCTTCTTTCTGACTGCAGCTGCTTGAATTTCAACTTTCATTTTCACTTTCAAGTGTCTATTTTTAATGCATAGTGTAATTCATACTTCCTTCTTAGCTCCACTGGGTTTGGAGATCAGCTTTCTGGAGAATACATGATTGCATTTAGTCACATGTTTTGTGACTTAATTAATGATTGCAAACAAATGCAGTATCTCTTTTTTTTTTAGCTAAGATGTTTTTAAAAAGAGTTATCCTGGCTGATACTTAAAATTGGTTGGTTGATATTGATATAGAGACCATTTTTAAGGTTTTTGATGCATTGGCTTTCTATTCTTCTTGTGATAAGCCTCATCTTTTAGCAGCTGATCTGATACAGATAGCTCGTTGGGAATAGTTTATGTGCCTGGTAAGGTTTGCAAATCTGTGTCTGATCCCTGTTGTGGGCTAGGCAGCAGCATGTAGGACGTGGTAAACAATTAGTAGCCAGGCACATACTTGCTTTACAGTCCTGTATTATATATGATGCTGGTTTTGTCTATTAAATTTGACATATCATAGTAATCTGTATCTTTTTTAGATTTTGGTGGGCTTTTTCTTCCAGGTGAAAATGTTCATCTTTGCTCAGGAGATGGGCAGCCGAAAGACTCTAGCCCCATTCCTCATTTATCTCGTGTGGAAAGGAAGCTGAAGTGCACAGTTGAGGGCTGCGATCGGACATTTGTGTGGCCAGCTCACTTCAAGTATCATCTGAAAACACACCGGTGAGCAGAATAAAGCTATATGTTGTCATGACTTTGAAAAACTGTGCTCTGCATTTGGGATAGTGTTAGTTTTTGACATCAACCAGCTGTGAAAACCTGGTATTACCCTTGGAAATACTAGGCCTGTTGCTTGCTTTAGGTCATTTATGTTGAAACACTTTGACCAGACTTAGATTATGTTTGCAGGTCCTTGTCAGTGTTCGGTTTAGAATATTTGTATTTTAACAGGTGCTCAATAAAGAGCATCATGATCACTTCATTGGTATAGTGAACATTAGAACTTGTAGGATGCTATCGTATTTTTATATATCCTTAAACAAAGTTGCTTGCTCTAACAAATGACCCTGATATTTTTTAGCTAAGAAATTGGCAGTCTCTAAGGTAAATTGTAGATGAGAAGCTTAAAAACTGGGAAGGACTCCAATAGCGAGCCCACCACCTTGCCCTGAGACAGGGCCAGCAGTAATTGCATATATTATATGTACGGTACAGTCATTTTTGATCCTCCAGAGACTGAAATGCCACAATGTTCCTATATGATCTGTTACACCACTTCACTAAATCATTCCGGGTAGAGAATAGGCAAGGTAATATGATAAGATACTACCTGAACAGATTCTTCCAGTGGACCACCCAGGCCCTAGTTCCTTAGGATGAATGTAGGTTACTCACTTCAGTTGAGTCCCTCTGTTTTCTGGTATAATTAATTTTGATTTAGATGTTTCCACTTTTTATGTAACCAAAAAAGAGAAATCAAGTGTTCCTGAAGAATACATTGCAGTAGCTGGTAATGAAACAGCTGTTCTGTTGCTTTCCAGGAATGACCGCTCCTTCACCTGCCCAGCAGAAGGTTGTGGAAAAAGTTTCTACGTCTTGCAGAGGCTGAAGGTGCACATGAGAACTCACAATGGTGAAAAACCCTTTGTGTGCACAGAGCTGGGCTGTGGGAAACAGTTCACGACAGCTGGAAATCTGAAGAACCACCTACGAATTCACACTGGTGTGTTTTAGACCTCACCTTTTTGTGGTCCGCAGAGGTGGGGTCTTTACTGAGGAACAAACCACTTCCTCTGTCCTCAAACTTTTGAGATTATGTTGTTTATCTCTGCCCTTCATTAATGTCCCTTTTCTATCAATTCACATTGATCTTTAGGTCAAATTAAGTAAGCAGCTGCTTACCCCCTTTACTATCCTGTATAATTTCTCACAGGTTTCACCCTACAAATGCTATATGATGATGCTGTACTCTACTCAGCATCGTGCTCTGAAGATTCCCTTCCCCCCTCAAGTTGTTTGATGGAGGGAGGGGTGTGTGTTGTTTTTGGGAGAAACTAGACTGTTCCCAAGGGAACAGTTAGTGAACATGACTGCTGTAATTGTTTTTCATAACGAAGCTATTTTAAATTCTTGAAAGGCACAACAGCTTAGATATTTCTCCAGTGTAAGAGTCCTGGTGGACACAGTCGTAGCTGTACTGACATCTGGCAGAATCTGACTAGCTTATGTTACCTACGCTGCTTGTAGAATGACTACATTTGGGAAATTTAGGGAAATGAGGAATACAGTGGAGTGAGTAGCAAAAATATAGTAGTGAAGTCTAGTAGAAAAAGGCAATAATTAGAAGACAGCATTTTGGCGTGCAGACTGCTCCGTTTGTGCTAATTCTAATTTGGGATGTTACCATATGCTGGAGCCTATGTACTCTTAACTCATGCTGAGCTTTTTATATTAAATAAAACAAGAATTTTTATTTCATAGTGCTGTATTTTATACATGGTTTGTTTATGCTGTCTCCTCTGGAGAATGTGATGCTGCCTTGTTAATATTTTTAGAAGTTTGTGTACCTGCCAAAGTCTTGAGAACTGCAATAAAGTGCTTTAGGTGTTTTTATCCTAGAAAGTTGTTTGAGAGGCACACAAATTACTGCTGAAATGATCAGCCATTTAATAGTTAGCAAAGTTCATGGTGAATATTCTGGTGGTTTTATTTGTTTGGTTTTTTAAGCCTCAGGATTATCACATCAGTTAAACAAATGGCCTAGTTCAAGCCTCTCAGAATATTGTTAGATATTCCCTGATGGCCTAGGCAGGTAGCATCTCATTACAGTTGGTTAACATTTCAAAATAACCTTGACAACTGTGAGAGCACAAGGCCTCTCTAGTAACATGAAAAAGCAGATTATGTGGGCCGCCAGCAGCTGTTTATGCCTTCTGCCTTACTTAAACACTACCGTATGGTATGTAGTTTGTAGATACCCATGGAAAAAGGTTGCTATTTTAAAGAATTTCCAGTCTAGCTAGAACACATGGTTTGGGGGCAGATGTTGGGATGTAGTTAAGTGTTATATATACCAATAATAAAATGTTGAATGTGTAGTAACAGCAGCCATAGTTTTTGCAATTTACTTTTGCACTTAAAGCTCCCAGCCAAGGTGCAAAAGAAGTTAGTAGGCCAGCTGACACATGCACAATCCTCCATGACAGAGTGTTCTGCAACCAACAGAGCAGTAGCTTCTGGAGGAGTAAATCATAACTTTCTTAACTGGAAATTGATAATGAGCAATTAAGGGTTTGATCAGACCAAAGGTGTTATAAAACTGCAGGTGTAAATAGATCTAGGGTTTCTTACAGATGGAACTGTGTGCTGTTATTTTTGTCAATGGTAGCTTTTCCTTCCCTCTTTCCAAGTTTTAAATATTTATAACAAGCCAGAAGGTACAATCAGTGTTTGAGAATATGCTGCATATTTCAGCTTTGTAACACCAGTCAACATGCTGTGTTGATCCTTTTTGCTCAGTGCTGTTGAATGCTATAGTAGATAAGAAGCTGAGAAATTAACTGTAGGGAGAGGACTTCTAAAGGCAAAATCACAGTAGAAACAACTTTAAGAACAAGTTTACTCTGAAATAACTATGTATATGTTAGACAATAAAATAGCAAAAGAGCTTGCTTAATCTCCTTTGGACACGTTGTTACTCTGATACAGTAGTCTAGTTAAAGACTTGATATCATAGTGTTAAACATGGTATATTGAGTTCTTTAGTGGGATGCTGCAGGCAAAAGTTACCTCAAGTTTTATTTAAGGCTTTGTAAGAGCGTGTTTAGAACAGATTAATTACATTGCATTACACTGCTGTAGTCACCTCCTGATTTATCATCATTTAGACAAATACAAAAATAGCCGTGGAGATATATAAAAATAACAAATTTCAGCCTATGAGAACAAATTGTGCCTTGAAGTACTGTTCCTCCACATATAAATACAAATGACACATCTCTCACAGGATTTTGGCAAGTTCAGCCTGATCTGAAATAAAGTATAGAATCTGATATGAAGGGAAATACAGTTAATGGGATTTTTGGCACTGACAGGCAGAAAGGGAACAGGATCCCGGGAGTATGTGAAGCAGAGAGCTAGTTGTTAAGAACTGCGTATAGAAGATATATCATAGTTCAGGTACTTTTATATTACTCTCTTGGTATTTACGTACTTTACTTTGAAGATCTGTTTAGAAAGTGGACCCTTGCTTCCCTTTCAGCGAATGGTGATCTAAGAATATTTCAGAAAGCATGCCAGTGTTTCCTCTTGAAAGCTGATGAAGAGAGTGCTTTAAAAGTCTTAGGAAGCATATATGTAATGTCTCTTGAACTCTGTTGCACCTAAGGCCAAAAGGGAGAACGGGGTAGAGATCTCCAGGCTGTTCTCAGGGACTTGGACAGTCAGATCAAGTTGTAATCCCAAAATCTAAGAACTTACTTTTCCCTTGTAGGGGAAAAACCCTTTCTGTGTGAGGCACAGGGATGTGGTCGCTCCTTTGCCGAATACTCCAGCCTTCGGAAACATTTGGTTGTCCACTCAGGTAAGAGTCTTCATCTGACATTCTGTGACCTATCTGAGAAAAGGTCTTTATTGTAGAACTTTGATTTGATTTCTTGAAGAAACATCCCCAGGTTTCTACAGGACTTCTGGTCATAGTGTTTCGTTACTTCCTTTGTGGTGCCTGTGGCCTGTATACTTTAATCTTTTCTGTTGTTTCTGTTTCTAAATGACAATACGTTTTTAAAAATTATTTTTAAAATTGTTTCTAAAATGTCATGAAGTTTTCATAGCTGCCATTTTCTTATTTAAAAGAGAGAATCTAGCACCTCTATATATTAATCAAAGGTAGTCAAACCTGAAATCTCTCATGAGTGGATTTTTGCCACAGGTAGGATTTTCCTTTATTTTTTAATGCTACATACTTGTAACTGGACAAAGTATGAGATGGAAATGTATACCACAAGTGTTTCAAAGCTTCTGCCTTCTGGTTTGATTGATCTATCTTAAATATCATCAGCACACAAAGAATATGGCATGTTTGGGGAAGGGGGAGATTTTACTGGGGTAGGAACTTCTGGGACTGCCCAGGTTCTCCATGCTTTTTCTTTCCTGTCTCCTTGGCTTCCATGCTGTTGAGCTCACACATATGGACATACTTGTTGTATTGTGAAAATGATAGACTGTTCTGTAAAGTGGAAAGCCTTTCACAGTGACAAGTCATCATCTGGTCTCTGCTCAGTAATGTAAACCAGAAGCTGCAATGTGTGATGGCGGGAGATAGCTTCCTGGCCTCTGCTTCCTTGCTTTTGGCTATTTTATTTTAGGTATGGAACATCAAATATTTCCATGTCACTGAGTAAGAGATTTCAAATAACTTGTTCCCTCTCATAAATCAGACTTGAAGACTTTATGTTACTCTTCAGACTGTTTTCCGACAGCTGGCAATACTGATATCTAAAACTCTTCTCTTCTAGAAGCTTATTGCTCTCCAGGAAACAGGAATATTTCTCATTTGTTTTTTCACTGATTATTAGCACCAGTGGTGTCAACAGCCATTTCAAAATAGTATTGTTGGCTGCTTGGTTGATGAGATCTTTATTCCCAATTTGGTAATTCCTGGGATATTTTTTGCCCCTTCTACTTCAAGGAGTGAAGCCCCATCAGTGCCAAATTTGTGGGAAGACATTTTCCCAGAGTGGTAGCAGAAATGTGCATATGAGGAAACACCACTCCCGAATTGGAACAGCTGGCAGCAGAGAGCGAGAACAGCCAGGTAAGGAAGGGAGGGCACCCTCTGTGGGGGAGAAGCGCAGGAAATAATCGGTGGAAGGTCAAAGAGAAGGGAAGATGTTTGTCCTGAAAATGAGACCACAAGCTAGTAAGGAATGAAAGACTGTTCCTCTTGGAGATGAGGATGGATTGCTCACCCTCCCCTTTTCTAGGGTAGAAGACAAAGGTGTAATTCTGTATTGTGCTCAAGGGGCAGATAGGTTTATTGTTTTTAAAATTAACATGAATCTAGTATCTTTTTTCTACATGGCATTTGTGCCCTTTATGTATTTTTGTTGTAAGCAGCCTGGTTTTTTTATGCAATGTGAATTATTTAAAGAGAAAGCCAAGCCTGCGTGAGATCCTGACATACTAAGGCTCAAAACAATAAATATAGGAGTTACCATCCACTGGAGATCCAGACGCCTAAAGAGTAGGAACGGATAAAGCAGATGTGTAGGGAAGAAGTCCGTGTGACTTGCAGGGGGGTAGGGATTGTATCTTCTATTTGCAGTATCATGAGAATTTTGTTTTACCCTTTCTTTTTGCAATAGAGTCACTGATGGGCAGCAGTTTGCTGGAAGAGTCTACAGTGCATAGTAAGAACCTCATCTCCATGAACTCTCAGCCCAGCCTTGGCGTTGAGTCTCTGCACCTGCCGGACACCGAGTCTATTATTGGAGTAGAGGAGGGCGAGACCAGCTGCTCTTTTTTCCGCCCTCTTATATGTGGTGACTGAAGCGGGATCGATCGTTCCTCCTAGAGGCTCACCATGTTGCAGTGGGATGAGTGAACACTGCTTTAACGGTGCACGGAGCAGGTGGGTATATGGAGAATGAATCCTAAAACTGGAGCTGGAGAAGACCTACCGGACCAAGTTTCTCTCTCGCAGCACTTAAAAGGTGAAGTCTGCTGCTTAGGTGTCATTTAGCCCATGTTGTGGAACGCCATTTTAAAACTGTTTATGCAGTCCATTCTCCTAAAGCCTAAAGTGTTTGTTTTGCTGGAGCACCTAGGAGCCCCAGTTAAGGACCAGGACCTCATTGTGCTAGGCACTGTACCAACATCCAGTATCGAGCAACAGGCCTTCCTTCCATCCTTTACCTTCAGAGACTATATTCTAATACATCTCACTGTCAGAAGCTGACTTACTATCTGAAATAAATGTACTACTTGATATCATTTAATTACATTTGCTGTGTTCTTTTCCTGCTTTCCCCAGGCACTTTTCCCTCCAAAATTTGTTTGGCATATCAAGCTCTTTAAATGAGTCTACCATGTAGATGTTGTGAATTTTTGTTAAAAGACTTCAGAATCGGCATTATTAAGAATGCAGTTTTGCTAAGATACTATGTGTCTATAATAGCTGCTATGCAGAGAGAATGCTTTGAGTTTATGTTGCTCCCTAGCTGAATGTAAAGGTAGTGCTGCTGTCGGGAAAGCTATTGTAATCTCGGAGGTTCTTGCAGCTCCACCAGGTACCTGCGCATCAGGGTCTGGTGTGGTTTGGCTGCCATCTCATCAGTGTGCTCCAGTGAGATGTCTTCTTTACTACAGTATTTGTATAGGTTAGCTCAACAGCCTGCAATTCTTTTAACTAAAAATAACAAAGTATTTTTATAAAATGCAAAAATCCAGAGCAAAAGTTGAAATTCTTTATTTCCATACCCTATTTGAGATATATTAAGAGATTACAAATCTCTTTTAGCATGACGGAAATGTAACCCTACTTTCAGAACAACACTTTGTTTAGCAAGAAAGGTGCTAGTGAGTTTCAGTTATTTAGTTTGATGCTTTCACTTTCATCATCATTTCAGCAATTTGTGTTTAGGGACCAATATTAAGACTTGGATTTATCTGCTACTGTATTCATGCATGCTGCCACCTTAGTATTTGTTAAAGGGATATGGCATAATATCATATATTAATGTAAAGTCAAGCCTCTGTTCCTCCTTTCTAAAAGTTTTCCTTTACACTTTAACATATTGGAAATTTCTTTTTCAAGCATCATCGAGTATTGTTATGGAAATTAGCAATCAGTTTTAGTGAATACCCCTTAAAATGTATGTGTTAAAACTTCACTCCCACCGCTTCCTTCAGGTATATCCATTCAAGCTCGACAGGCTTTAGACCACAGACTTGGAGCATGGAAGAAATCTTTCCTTCCCCTTTCAATGTGAACAAGGCATGGTGACAATATGATTACATCACTGCTCTTTTCCAGGGGATACAGGAGAAAGAACAGCCTTTGTGTGTCCTGCACAATTAAACCTACGTAGAAGCTGGTACACTGACACCAGCCTTCCTCGAACCCTCCCGGGTGCTGAAGCCTCTTGTCAGTGTGGGGACCGAGTCAGCGCAGAGGGGAGGGCGGCTGCAACCCAGTGCGCTCAGCTGGGTATTACTGTCTGCGGGAGTGTAACAGAGCAGCCTGAAAACCCAGCGCCATAAATTCTTGCATCTGGTCCTTGGTTACGATTAAAAATGACATGATCTCAGTTTTATTTCTCTATCTAACGCGGTGGTGGCCCTTGCAGGTGCTGCATTTCTGATTTGATGATGAGGTTTTGCTGTTACAGTGTAAGGAGAAATGGATTGAGGTGACTAAGACGGAGAGACACAGCTTCTGTTTAAGTGAGGAAAAGATGATTGATAAAGAAATTGGACAATGCAGAAACATGATGGCCATTTTAAAATCTTTTAATCTCAGAGTGCTTTGATACTGTAATTCTCAGAAAACATTCCAGGTGGTAAGGGTTTGTATTTTTGAGGTCATTATTCCTGTCAGGTAAAGGAGGACCACTAATGTGTGAACTACACCACTGAAGATGCACCAGGCATTTGAGTGCAACATGCTGACAGCTAATAAGTAATATGTAATTTTTCTTCCACCAACATCCATCTTTGATGTTACAGTAATAGCAGAATTAGGACAACAGCAATCCAAAGTGATGCATTGTTTAATTAAAACTTTCCTCATAATTTTGGTTGTTTTCCAGACCAAATTAATTGACCTATGGGGTTTTTTTAAATATAAAAAGTGTATTGCTTCTTCCTAATGGGAGGAAGGAACAGAGCTGGTAGTGAATGAATGAAGAGTTAACAGCAGAGAAGGACTTCCCTCTGAGTCTTCTCCCAAGGTAGGTCAAATTCATCTATTTGGGCTTTTTTTAGAAATACCTTGTTTAAAAGCATTCTACCACATATACGTGTACGCCGAGATTTAGCACACCGAAAGGCATTCTCCCCTTTCTGTGCGCTGCTGTGGCATGAACGCAAGGAGCTGACACTAGGGGATGCACCTCTTTAATCTTTCATATCTGCTTTTATCCAAAGATAGGGCTTCAACCTTTTTAACTTGTTTTGTTGCCCGTGAAAGAAAGGGAAATGGCTCACATGAGGAACACTTGTGAAGACTAAGGGAGGCTGCAGGGTTTGCTGGGTTGTGCAAGACATGCTTTGAACATGTTGGTTCTTTTTTTTCCTTTACTAAGTTCTCACATCTCACTTACCCCACAGCAACTCTTAGGTGTCAGGCTAAACCATAAAGTTCCTGAGGCTTAACCTGGAGAATCTTGAATTAAAAAAATCAAGAGATGATCGATGGATTCTTCTGCTAGATCTTATGTTGCCATTTCCTTTCTGCTCTGTTCCTCTTGAGGTTCTCCTTCCTGTACAGTACAGTCGTCCTTTTCATCCCGAGGCTTGGGCGCTCTGCAGAAATAGTGATTGTCTAATACTGGAAACGTTTTGCAGTGCTTACGTGCTGCTTTGCTCCATGCATAAGAAATAGAGTGCAGTCACAGGAGTTAAGATAGAGAAGCCATGATGCTTAATAAGAGCGAAGCTGATTTAATTTTGCCTACAGTACATGATACAAACTGGAATGCGTTAATGAACAAGGAAAATATTTTTAGTCAAAGGCAAAAGAGTTGTGTTGCATTGTTTTTATTACCTGAGAACATCAGATTCTTCTTCCAGCAAGTCAGTGGCATCTTTCCCTTTCGTCCTCACAAATTCTTCACTTAATCCAACCTGCTGGAGGGTGTGTCTGTAGCGACGCTCTGCTCCTTGGCGAGCATCATGCTATGAAAGTGAAACTTAAACGGTAAGCATGTAGAACTGGGGCTTCCCTGTAAGTCGTTTTAAAGTTCATGGGTGACGCTCCTAATGAGACAAGAGTAAATCCCCTATCCAAAATTTCTCTCATCAGTACAGTACAGTACCAAAACTGAATACTAGGACAATGTCTCACATCTCTCAAAGCCAGAGCTCACCTTTTTCTGCTTCTGTTCTTTTTTTCTTCCTTCTGTTCCTCCTGCTTCTACAGCATTCCAGTCTTACCAGACTAGCATACTTGTGTCCGAGTCCTGAATCGGACACTCAGATCGAGAATATGTGCAAAAAAGGGTTGTGAGAAATTCTGGAAGCATGTTTGCTTGTAACTTGTAAGCACTAATGACAGTGGAGTTCAATAAATGGAGAGCACCTGTGAAATACCTTCATATCAGCTCACCTTCATGAAACTGAAAACCAAGCATCCTGGATCCTATATCCTCACTGCCTCCAAATAAACCTTGCCATTTAATGTAGTCTGACGTGACAGTTTTCCAGGGAGACTGCCCAGTTCCTAAAGATTAAGGTGTTCTATATGGAAGGATAGAAATCTTGTCTCAATATGAGTGAATGCTATCAATACTGGTGAATTTTTACCAACCTGACAAACAGAAATGTTACCAATATTTATGATACAAATGTGTTCTCTGCCTCCATTAACCACTCACCTGAACAGAAAGTCTGACCCAGGAGGGTACCTTCTACTGAGAAATCTTAAATCAGCATGTTGTCAATGTATTGTCACTATGTCTCTAACCAGATTATCATCCCTGCAAGGAGACAGAACTGGAAGAGAAAACCCTGCGGAAAAGATGCTTTATAGGGAGTAAAGATTGTATCTATACCTCAAGTGCAATGCAGATTTGCAGCTGGTACTGTGTGATGGATGAGATGTGCTGAACGCAGCCCCAGAGAGCAGAACTTGCACGTGATATAAGTGACATAGCTGTCATTAATGTTTTTCTAGTAACACTAGAGGTACAAAGAGTAAGTGCTCTGGAGAGGGCTTTAAGAAAAAAGTTTAAAATTTCTAGGCTGTAGGCTATGGTATTCAGGTGCAGAATAGGTATTCGTATAATTTCTAGTGTGATAAGGCCTTGAGTTTGATCAGACCATATATTTTGATTGCAATATATATGAGGGACTGGAAAGCTCTACAACCAAGAAAAAAGTCTTGAGTGTTTTTTCAAGTGGTGGGAAGGAATTTAAATTATACTTGGGTGGCCCTTCAGTATGTTGAGTGTAGTCAAGACACTATGCAACCATTTGCACCTTCTTATCCGTGAATCAACTAGAGACTACATTTCTTAATGCCTGCCTTAAATGAAAGACAATGTATCAAGTCACCCAGAAACAACCTGGAACTTGAACAGTTACCTTGGTGACCTGTTCAAAGAGGTATGGTCTGTTCTTGACTCGCAGCTGCATTTCTTCCAGCTCCTTTCTGTATTCCTTTGTTCTCTCTCTCATAGTTTGCCTGAAATGGAAACGTTGCCTAATACAGGTTCCCTCTGACTGTAGCCAATCAGGAATGAGGAATTCTCAGTAACTGCTTCATCCTTTAAATAGCTCTGGTAATTCTCTTGATTCCAAATACTGGGAAGGAAATTCCTATGTCGGCCAGTTACGGACCCATTAGCAAAGCTTTACTACTGGACTGTCAGCAGAGAACCAGTGTTCACATTTTTAGAAAATGTACTCTTATGTGTGCTTTACCAAATTATACGTTTCAGTTGGCGTGTTTGTACAAATTAGTTTCTACAAATGTTAACCTAAAGGAAACTGTTCTGTATGGAAGGAGTAGTGTGGAATTGTCGAGAAATCCAAATGAATGTGGAATGGGTATGACAGCCAAAAAAGTTAGGCTAGGAATGTTCTTAGACCCAATTCCTCCTAAACGATTATCTGATGATTCCCAATTAGTAGAGCGCAAAGATTATTTCTGTGCAGAATAGGATACTGACCGGTTCTGTTTCAACTTCTCCTTGTGTGTTTCCTCCAGGCTTTTATGCGGATCCAGGGCTTTTGCTCGGCTGTTCACTGACTTTCGCATAGCTTGACACTTCTTTTTCTGTTTCTCTAGCCAATAAATTCCTTCCTTGTCCCCTTCCTTTTTGTTATCTTGGGAGTATCTATATAGAAAAAAAGTTACTAATGAGCTCACTTTAGACTGCCAGGCTACATGCTAGCAGGGAATTTTACTTTTGTAGTCCTCTAAGGAGAAAAGCAAAATTGCAGACATATGACTGTGCAGCTCCCAAATCAAGTGAGAGGCAAAGCAAGAACTAGCAAAGAAAGAAGACAGAGAAACATTTAGGAAAAGTATTGTTGTGATGAGGGAAAACACTGACTTTTTTCCTCCATTTTGGTCATTAGTTGGTGTATGGTCTTTTAGATAAACTTTTCTACTTACCTAATAGCAGATTCCCTTTTTCTAGTTGCATCTGTGATATGCACTGGAAGGGTGTTGGAAGACAGAGAGGAAAGTCCGGACAGAGAATGACTTTTTTGCACTGAAACCTTGGAAAGTTGCTGAGAATCCTGAAAAAAATGGAACTTCATTCAGTGTATTTGTTCACAGTACAGAATCTCCTCTGTCTACCAAAGAGAGCAGCTGGGGTATGAGGGCAATGCACTCATTCTTCTCTCTTCCATCAGTAGGGATTTACATGGGGAGGAGCTGAGGGACGAGGGGAAGGAGGTGTGACTAGTATAGAAGGGTGGCTGAGCCTTAGCTGTCACAGCTCATCTCTTTGCGTAGAAATTTGTTCTCTGCTTTGTCCTAGAATTCTGCAGTACTCGCAAGACAAGGGCAGAGGTCACAGGACATTAACCATCCATAAATAAATGTTATAAATTTAAGAAGTTGCTATCTTGATCGGAGAAAGTAGTGCCACAGAAATATCCAGTCATCTCACCTTTAGTTTTTCATTAGCCTGCCTCTGCCTGCCACGGAGATTGGAGGTTCTTAGCTTGAATGGCTTATTACGAGTTGCCTCTTTGATTTCTTGTCTCCTTACTGCTTCCCTCTGAAATGCCCAGTAAAGTCCTTCAAAATCCGGTATTGTTGGATTAATCCTTGGCTTGAAGCTGAAACTTTTGTCCTGCAAGAAGCCAAGCCTTTCCTGCTTAGTTTTAGTGGCAGTTCGGGACTGAGGCTCCCTCTGACAGTTGCTAGTATCTATAGGAGCTATGGAGCTCTCAAGCAAATCCTTCGCTCTCATTTGAATGCGGATTTCTCTGTAGAGTTCAGCTTCTAATGAATCAAAAGCAAAGCAATGAGAAGAATATGAGTGACGTAAAAGACGCTGAAATTGCCACTGCACAACTCTAAACTTTTTTTTTATGATGGGAGCTACACATGTATGAGAGACCAGACATCCTGTGTTCTCTTTCCCCACTTTCCAGCCTCTCTCTCCTCTGCCTGCCAGGAAAAAAATATTCAAGGATACCAGAAAAAAACGGGTAGCCTCTTTCTTAGGCATTAATCTCTCCAGAGTAAGTTACTGAACAAGCCTTCTCCTCCTATTCCTGTTCTTAGGGGTACCAGATAACCTGTGGCCTTTGTCTTGCAGAAGTGTTGTGTTAATCAAGGTTCTACTTTTCATATGGGACATATGAGCACATATGCCATTATGGTGACTGTGTGATCCAAAGGGACTGTTCACATACACCTGTAATGGATGACGGCTTTCCTATGCAATATCCAGCAGTGTTTGTCTATATTGGAAAAGATTTTAAATAAGGAGCATTTGGTGGATGGATCATGTCTTGTGACTTCTGTGACAAACTTTCCATAGAAAGAGTGTGCTTCAGGGTATAGTGTCGAACTGAGTCCTTTCCTGTGCAGCACTAAATATTTGTGAAAATGCAGACGAACGTTGGCTGTGGGCTGGCTTTTTGCTTTTAGAAAAAAAAGAAATCAATACTGCTGTTCGCAAAATAAAACTTTTTTTGAGTCTATTTATAAGTTTGCATTGACTGAGGTATGAAATGTTCATTCCTCCTCCCTTCTCATATATCAGATAGAACAATGGCTTGTCCTTTGCTCTCTTTTACCTTTCTAATCTATTTAGTTTAGTACACCACAACAGAATGTTCTCTGATGAAAACTGAACTGGTGTATACTCAAGTAGAAATTAGTGGGAAACAGTAAAAAAAAAGAAAGGGGTAAGAAAAGCAATGAGAATGATCAAAGACTGGTTTAGTTCCATATTCAAGCGTGAAGTCTGTATTGCTTACTTCAAACTTCAAGCTGTGGGGGCTTAAGTCATCTGAAAGAAATTGAGCATCAGGAAAATTTCCTTGGCTGTCCCTCTGGCTAGAACGGTCCTAGCACCTACCTCCCCTGTTTTAGCACTTAATAAGGTGGAAAATCAGTGGGAAGGTAACTGAAAACATCAGAAAATGGCAGGAGAGACTGGACTACTGCACTGTCACTTAGAACCGAATCAATTGCCTGATTTGGGCTCAGGTAATATTTTTCTCCTAGAGGTTCTGTGCAGCACAGATTACTTGGGTGGGAGTAAAACTGTCAGTTCCAAGATACTGCACCGACCTTGGACAGTTTTGGCATTATGTCTGTCTTCACATTTGTGCCACAAATCATCCAAGTCCCTTTAGTGTAACCAAAGGTATGGAATCCAGTGCAGGGAAGGATTCCCAAACTGTCATGACTTGCAGCAAAGGAGGTATGGAAATCTGTCTGAAGAGCTCAATATACCCATGTGTGCTGGGGAGTGGTACCGAACTGCTGCTGCTGACACTGGTACAAGACTGCTAAGTTTAGGACACTTTACTGTAAGGGTATCTAAGTGAAATGTAATGAGCAGTGATATACAGGAGACTAGACACCACCAGGGCACATAATGATATTGGCTTCATGCTCCAAGTAATGCCATGATCCTACCTCCCAGCATGGAGTCAGCAAGGGACATGCAGGGAGTTGTTTTTACAGGAAAAGCCCTGGCATTTACCTTCGAGTTTATCTCCGAAAGGTGGGCCATAGGTAGATTTAGGAACTTTTTTACTGGCTTGCTTCTGTTTGGAACGCTCATTTGGGGTTGCTGCCGCCAAGAACTTTTGTCTGATAGCTTCTTTCTTTTTTTCCTCCTTCTCCAAGAAACTGAAGGGCCGCTGGGTAGAAAGTAGCAGCTCCTTTCTTTTCTGTGTTGCTGTTTGCCTGCGAATCTCATTCTGCTCCATTATTTCCTGATAAAGGGGCAGAAACACATGGGCAGGTACAGGCTGTGCCCGGAATTGTTTCTGACATTCAGCTTCATCCTGGCTTTGCATTTTGTCTCTCGGTTTGTCTAGTTCAAGAAACATGTAAGACTTCATCAGCTGGGACTTTTTGCGAGCTTCCCGCAGCGTCATTTTGAAAGGCTGAGGGATGGTGATGGAAGGAATCCAGGGAGACGAAGCGCTTTTTGGCCTCAAGCGGGATTTAGGAAACAAGTGAGGCTTTTGCTGATCCCAGGTACTGTCTGAGGTGAGGTCGCTCAAAGAACTGGACTGCCTTTTGTTTCCAGATGTACGACTAAGACAAAGACATTATGAAGAGGAATTAAGTGAAATCATTAAAAAACAGTTAAAAGAAGGGGGACACTTGATTAAGAGAAAGACACTACATGCTGAGCTGGTCATTAAAAGACAGGCCTAGGGCTTATCATTCATCATTCTCATGCTCTTTATGTTGCTTTGCTATCAAAGTTCATAAGCAGAGCTTTGTTTGTAGGTTATGCCTACTTAGCTTTGTAATGCAATTTGTTATGCTGCTAGCACTCTGTTACCAGAAAGGCCACAAGTAAACCAGAAAGTTCCAACTTTAAGGATATACGGCTGATATCTACTCAGGAGAGGCAATAAATTAGGTACACAGGTGCAGAAATCCTAACAGTACCGAACACCAGCATTCCTAAGATGCGGATGGAAGGGCCATCGCAAGGAACTGCTTTAGTGCAACTCTTAAAGAGGTTCAGCTGGAAACTTTGTAGCTGATAACAAGACCGTATAATTGATAATAAGAAAAAAAACCCCAAGACTATCATAGGTCTTATTGAAATAGCAAACTTCTCATAGGATGTTTGTGGGTGATTGTGAAACTGAGTAAAACTTACTAGATATTTGGGGTAGGAGTAAATGCAGGTAAAAAGGAAGGATCAAGGTGGATCAGGGCGGACCGAGAACAGGAAAATGGGAAAAGGGGGGCAAACAGAAGGTGCCAGTTATGCATAAACAGGCTCCTGGTCAATGCACTTGCCTGGGGATCGCCGCAGTCTGTTCTTCTTCATAAACTATGTGCTTTGTAACATGTATATATATGTGTGTGTGTATATATATACACACATGTAACGTGTATGTGATCTGCTAGTGAACTTCAAGCTGGACTAACCACAAGATATCTGAAAGCTAGATGTTGGAGAGACCACAGCTCTGAAGACTGGATGCTAAATAGAAACGTGTGTGATCTGCTAGCAAATTTTAAGCACGATTAGTTGATGAGCAGGAATGGGATTTGTGCTGTTTATGTGAATGCTGTTTAGGCGGGCACCTGTTGGTCCCATCCTCCCATTTGTGAGTAACATTTGTGGCCAGTCTTTTGGTACTATATACGTGCATCTCGGGACTTCATGCTGAGAAGCAGCAGGAATCGCCCATGCCATTCTGCCATCCTTACCAGGTACCATCCTACCTGAGAGCCTCCCACAGCTTGTCACGCAGGGCTGCCACCTCCCGCCTGAAACCCTCCAGCTCCTCATCCTCTTCCGATACCCCGAGGGCACCCCAGAACTTTGCCTGGCCCGGTAAGCCCGGGTCTAACGGAGACTGGCGGCCTCCCATGCTCCCAGGCAGGAGATGCTGGAGCTGGGGCCGTTAATGCCTGAGGAGATGCTGTGTCACCTGGAAGGAAATAAAAAATAACACGAAAAGCGCTCGTTTCGGAGGTGAGACCACAAGCTCTGTGCCCGGCCTCGGCCTCGGCCGCCGCCGCCGGGGCTGAGGTAAAGCCGCGATCGCCGAGGCCGAGCCGTCCCCCTCACCTGCAGGCCGCCACCTCAGCCCCTCTAACGGCACAGCTCCCGACTCCCACCAATCAGCGAAGACCGCCGCACTCTAGTCCCGCCTTTTTAGCCTCAAACAGCCAATCAGACTCCAAGGCGGGCCGCACCTCCACTCGCTCATTGGTGCTCGGGAAGAGCTGTTTGGCGCAGCGCTCGCGCGCCCCCCGGCAGGCTGCGTTGCTATGGTTTCAGGCGCGACTTCCGTTCGGAGGCGGTGGGCGTGTCGTCATTTCCGCTGTCATGGCGGCGGTGTGTGGACGGGGATTGCTGGTTCCGCTGGGTGGGCGGCTGTGGGCTGGGCCGCGGGTTCCGTTTCGGTTTGTCGCCGCCGCCGCGCCGCTCTACGATGTGGTGGTGTCGGGCGGGGGTCTGGTGGGGAGCGCCATGGCCGCCGTGCTGGGTAAGGCTGTGACCTTCTCGCCCGCTCCGCCCGGTGTCGCGGTGCCCCCGGCCCGGCCCGGCCCGCTGCCGCCCCCCCGGCCCCCGCCGCTGTGGTGCGAGGGCTGGGCGGGCCTCGTTCTGTCAGGTCCGCGGGTGGCGGGTTGTGTGT
>JAVJGI010000063.1:64076077-64109725 GCA_035590275.1 Ibycter americanus
GCCCGCTGC
This sequence comes from Ibycter americanus, assembly GCA_035590275.1. Lineage (NCBI taxonomy): Eukaryota > Metazoa > Chordata > Aves > Falconiformes > Falconidae > Ibycter > Ibycter americanus. The sequence continues at coordinate 64,076,087 of JAVJGI010000063.1, forward strand.
CGCCCCCCCTGCCCCCGCCGCTGTGGTGCGAGGTCTCGGCGGGCCTCGTTCTGTCAGTTCCGCGGGTGGCGGGTTTTGTGTCCCGCTGCCTCACCCAGTTCCACGAAAAACTTTGGGAGCTTTCCCAAAACCGTTCAGTGCGTGGAGTATCGGGTCGTTTTATAAGTCGGCCGTAATTTTTAATCCGTCTTGGTGATAACGTGAGATAACTGTGTAGTTATCATTTAGGATCTTAATGTTCAAGATCCTGTTGTGGAATCGCCTTATTCCTGCATCCCCTTGTGACAGCACTCTAAAGTTGACTTAAAGCTGTTTGATTAGCTGATCGCTATGATGAGCCTTGTCATATTTATATATATAGACAGGTATATGTTAGTGTAGCCATTACTTTGAATTCTGTGGACTGCTTATAGTGTTTCTCTCTGACATGGTCACCCTTAATCACTGATGTGTAATTTCAGCCATAGCTGACAATGCTTTTCTGATCCTAAGTTCATTCTCTGACCCTGTGTTTTAAACACGGGAATACTAAGTTAAAATGGATTTGTGCTTGGTTTGTATCACCAGAAATCCTGAGAGGAGTGGCCGCTGCCTTATTTGCAGCGTTGATTCAGAAGGGTGTAATAGCAGCAGAAGTGTAAAGAAAAGAGTGTAAAGAAAAGAGTGCAAAGACCAAAGGTCCTGAGCAGTAAGTGCTTTGCAAGTATAAGGGTTTACCTTGCAAACTTATCGTTGTTCCGCTTGTACTGTTAAACAAGACCACAGTGGAACTGAGACAGCCTAAGGATCCCCTCCAGCAGTGATATCTAAGGCTAACGTGCAGGTTTGGGACCTTTCAAGAGATAAGGTTATGTTATGCATAATCTAGAAAATACATTCAGGATACTGCTGCTGCTAGGGCTGCTCTAGTAGTAAACTCTAGATGTTATAATGACACCATTTCTGCTCTCCATACCTTCTGCAACCGTAGCAGTCAGATGCAACAAGCCTGCCTAATTCGGCTGTAGTGTGATTTACTCTTGAGTCCTCTCTTCATTATTCTTTTTTCCCAGTTCTGTTTAAGCGAAAGTGGTCTGAACTGTCTGTGCTATTCCACTGCTGGAATATAAGGATAAAGAAAACATTATTGTAGTTGCTAAGTATCATAGAAGTTTTATTTTGATCTCTTGCTCTAATAGGTGAATTTATGTTTAAATTCTGAAAAATGTATTCTGCGCGTGGAGTAACCATTGCAGATTTTACTCCTTAATACTTCAATAATGAACTTCCATAACAAGATAGGCACAAATTTGTACAAAAATGTAAACTTCATACAAAAAGAAAACATTTAATCCTTGCCTTAACTGCAGAAGGGTTGTCCATCTCAGTAACAGCATTGTGGTCATAAAGCTTTATAATACAAAAGTTTACCTGCCTGGTCAAAACCGGTATTGTAAATGTGTTTCTTATTAAGTTTTGCATCTACTCTATTAGATTGCAGAAATGCACAGCCATTACTGATAGAGAAATAAATAAATCAGATTTTTGGCAGGAGCATTGCAACAAAGCATGTATTTGCTTATTTTAGGGCATGATATCCACTTCCGTGATAAGAAGATTGCTCTGCTGGAGGCCGGTCCTAGGAAAGATTACGATCACATGCCAGACAGTTACAGTAACAGGGTCAGTTCCATCTCCCCAGGATCAGCAACCCTGCTAAGCAGTAAGTATGATTTCTGTTGTTTGCATTTTTAACGGTGTATTTGAACTGGTTTTATTTTGTTTAAACAAAACCCCTTTGAGCATGGGCTGCCTTCGTTCTGAACTCAACAGAATTATTTGCCTTTGTCTCTTGGTGTTCTATATGCTGAATTGTGGTGATTAAATCAGCCTTCTCTTGATATCAGGGATCCATGTTCTGGTATCTTGGTCCAATTTGTTATATATAGCTTTGTGACATTAGGCTAGTGAAAGGTTGTAAGGTGCTCTCTAAAGCATCTGGAATGTTCTGTTCACAAAAGAAGCACATACTTAGTGCTCTGTACTCTGGTAACTCGCTTCTGATTAATTCTCATTTTAAAGACAGATTTGATCCTTGATTCCTTACGGAGAAAGAAATGTTCTAAACAACGATGGCCGTGCGTTTCTGTGTCTGTTTTATTACTCAGTGGTAGGACAGTGAGAGTTGACTGTTAAGTCACAGTGTCCAGGGAAAGCTTTTCTTTCCTACTGGCTTGTGTTAACAGTACAGTGATATGATGCTGGAGCTGTGAAAGTATCGAGGCAGACCAGGCCCAGAGTCTGGGCATTGATAGGCAGGGAGGGAGGAGGAGAATGTGGAGTGAGCTTCGGTTTTTCTGGGTCTCAATGTCACCTGTGAACCTGCACCTCCACGTGTTTGTGTCCTTTTTGTCTTCCAGGTTTTGGTGCCTGGGATCATGTCTGCAGCCTGAGACTCAAACCATTCCGGCGAATGCAGGTGCCTTACTTACAGCTGCAAATATACTATGTGTCTGTCTACTTTGCATTCTCAGAAGTACTCACAGTAATGATCCAAAGTTTTTTTTTCTTTGGCAAAGAGCAGGTTATGCTTATGATGATTTCTGTTAATTTCTTTGGGGTAGCAATCTACTCCGGAATACCTGTCCTCAGTGTCTTGACGTTACAGGAATGAAAGGTTGATTCCTAATGGAAGCGGTAGATATTGAGGCAGGCGTACTAGTGAGGAAATAAAGGTAAAGGTGTGTTTTGGTTTTGGCCGGGATAGAGTTAATTTTCTTCATACTAGCTTGTACGGTGCTGTGTTTTGGATTTGTAGTTAAAACTGTTGATAACACAGGCATGTTTTAGCTATTGCTGAGCAGTGCTTACACAGCGCCAGGCTGGCTCTGTTCCTCACACTGCCCTGCCAGGACATGCACAAGAAGCTGGGAGGGGACTTGGCCAGGACAGCTGACCCCAGCTGCCCTCAGAGATATCCCACGCCATACAACATCATGCTCAGCAATAAAAGCTGAGGGAGAGAAGGAGGAAGGGGAGGACATTTGGAGTTTGGGTGTTCGTCTTCCCAAGTAACTGTTACACATGATGGAGCCCTGCTGTCCTGCAGATGGCTGAACACCTGCCTGGCGACAGGAAGTAGTGAATGAATTCCTTGTTTTGCTTTGCTTGCACACGCAGCTTTTGCTTTACCTATTAACTGTCTTTATCTCAACCCACGAGTTTTCATGCTTTTACCCTTCCAATTCTCTTCCCCATCCCACTGCGGGGGAGTGCGCGAGTGACTGTGTGGGGCTGAGCTGCCTGCTGGGGTTAATCCACAAGGTGGTAGGGCAGCTTTATATGTTAACTCTGTAACAGGAAAGTAGGGATAAAAAACTTTGCAATTAGGTTGTGAGATGAAGCTAGATAATTGTATGAATGGAATTATGTGATTTACTGTAGTAGCTGGGAGTGGACAGTAATCCAGGACATTTCCTCTAGTTCTGCATTTCTAGATAGCTGGGTCCTTTTCCTGTTAGGATGGATACATTCATAGTCCCTAAAAGGAATAGCACTTCTTTATCACGTAGCTTCATGTAATGTATTTTTTCTTTGTAGGTGTGGGATGCTTGTTCAGAAGCCATGATCGTTTTTGAGAAAGATGACTTAGATGACATGGGTTACATAGTGGAGAATGATGTCATTATGTCTGCTCTCACAAAACAGTTAGATGCAGTAGCAGGTAGTGGACAACTTCTTTAATATTTCATTTCCTGCAGAGAGCTTTCAGTTACTTGCCTTCTGTTGTGTGCATTATGTTACGAGAGGGAGAAATTAATCTAATGAGTAACTCTGAGACATAGGCAGCTTCTTGAATTGGGAGGGGAGGGAGAAATCTGTCTTCCAGAGGCTACACAACAAGAAAGCAGTTGCGTATGTAGTTCTCCAGAACATAAGTCTCTCCAAAAATAGACTTAATGAAAAGATCTGTAGCTTTCTATCCAGAGCAGGCCTTGCAGTGACAAAGGGTTGGCCAGATCTGTTATTTCAGAGCGCCTTGAGAATTGTAGGGTCAGCTCTTAAGGTGCCATTAAGACACGTGTGGCCTTTGCTGTTGTAGCAATGTTTCCTCTTTTCATGTCTGTATCATGCTGTGACCATGGTACTTTGTGTTCCCATCAGACCGGGTGGAGGTTTTCTACGGGAGCAGAGCAGTCGGGTATACCTGGCCCCTTCCCTCTCACAGATGTGACACAAGCCCTTGGGTCCAAATTGAGTTAGCTGATGGACGCAGACTTCAGACCAAACTGCTGGTAACTAAATTTTTTATTTCTGTTGATCAGGCATCAACTGTCACCCAAGTCCTTTCCACTGGATTTGGTTCTGATTCCATGTGTGCCGCTCCACCCACGTGGAGGGCTTGAGTGAGGTGAGTGGCTAACTCTGACAGAGATGCTGTGGGACACGGTGCATAGCCTTTTCTGTACCTGGTACAAGACGACTGTGCAGAAGTGGGCAAGAGCAGAACGGGCCACCTCTTCTGTTTTTTGGGGAATCTTTTTTTCTTTTTCTTTTTTTTATTCTGAATAAACAAAAAATGTGTACATGCAGGCTGAGGTTTGTAGGCTGGCATATTGGCTTTCTTAGGAGCTGCTGAAGAGGTTGCTTTGTATCTCTTTGTTTTGCAGATCGGTGCGGATGGACATAACTCTGTAGTCCGGAAGAAAGCTGAAATTAAGAACATTGAGCATCAGTATGACCAGTCAGCTGTGGTGGCAACTCTTCATTTGTCTGAGGTGAAATTCTGCTAATTGACCCTTCCATAAGCAGCAGAACAGCTTAAGCAAGTGATTCGTGTCGCTAGTTCCTAACTGTCCACTTGCTTTTTTCCACTGTAGGCCACAGACAATAATGTAGCGTGGCAGAGGTTCCTTCCCACAGGGCCAATCGCACTTCTTCCGGTAAGATGACTTACGGTTTCTGTATTTTTTTAAGGTTTGTTTGTTTGGGTTTTTTTACTTTTTTAGTCTGTTCTTTTCTATAACTTCATTTTTGTCTGTGCCTTTCTTCGTTGGTTCTGTCTCTTTCAGAATTTGTCCATCTGCCTTTTACTTTTCAGTTACTGCATTTTTTTTCCCCCCTCCTGCCTTCTCACTTTATCCTTGGTATTTTGTACTTGTAGCAAGTTGGGCTGGAGGAGTGATGTGCAGAGGGACTAGTGTGGGGCAGGGCAGCGGGGAAATCTGCACTTACCGTTTGTTTTTGCTTCTTTTTCTCTTGATACTTACACGACATTCTCTTAAACTAGCTGTCTGACACTGCCAGCTCTCTGGTCTGGTCTACATCTCATGAACATGCATCAGAACTTCTTGCTATGGATGAGGAGAGTTTTGTGGATAGCATCAACTCTGCCTTTGTGAGTATCAGCCTCGTGGCGGGTATGAGGCTTTGTTGTAATCACGAGAAATGTAATGGAACGCCACAGCTTAAAGGATAGTAATGGGAGAGGTGGATTCTCAAGTTCCTTTCTCTGGTGAGGATGATACTAAAAAGGCACTTGGCAAAGAAAGGATGACCCTTTGGGACTGAATTAGGTTAGTTCTGAAAGTCACAGATGTTGAACTACATTTCCAAAAAGTGGGAAGGGTAGTCTCATCCTAGCTGGAAACTTGTATGTCTTAAAATGATGAAGATAGTTTCTTCTACTGTAAAATGTTGTCCAAGAAGTTAAAATTCAGTATCTGGAGCTCATTCAGATTTCTTTTCAACTGGATTCTTTTATATGTGTAGTTTGGGTTAACATCCTAAAGCTTTGTTTGTTTTTTCAGTGGAGCAACATAAAGCACTCAGACTTCATCGACACTGCTGGGGCCATGTTTCGATCTGCTATTTTACTCCTGACACCCTCAGGGACTGCAGTCCGTCAGCTGCCCCCAAGTGTTGCTAAAGCAGATCCAGAGAGCCGAGCCATGTTCCCTCTTGGAATGGGGCATGCGACAGAGTATGTCCAGCACCGCGTGGCTCTTATCGGGTAAGGTCCCCAATAGCAGCCCGTGGGTGGGTGGCGTGTGGTTAGAAGTGATGCGAGTATAGCGACTGCCAGTCAACAAACTGGATGGTTAGAAATAACTTATAGTTTCAGTGTGACTTTATCCAGGCCCAGCTTGTACTGTGTGCTCTTGTGCCAACAAAGTCGTTTTCTATGAGTGGCGCTCTGTCCGTTGCGTGTGCTTTCCGCATAAACTGTGAGATAATTATTTCCCTTTTCTAGTTTGTGTAGTTCAGTGAAACAATCCAGTATTATCTCAGGCTGGACCTGTTCTTCCCCAAACACTGTAGCAGCCATTCTGTGTACCAGTTTGAGTTTTAAACTCACTTTTCTTGAATGCAAATGACAAAACTTACAAATTATTCCAGATGGGATGTCATAGGCTTTTGTATGGTGGCCTATAGAAACAGGAAAATATCTCATCTTTTATGTTCTAAGGGTGCACGTACTTTTTTCTCCACCACAGCTGCAATACCCTGGCAGCTTATAGTAATTCTTGGATGGTGTATTACACTTCAGATACTCATCTTTCCAACTTGTGAGCCACTCTGCTCAGGAGCAGTCTGTGCTTGATAGCTTGTTGAAGTGCATGATCTTACATTTTGTACCCAAACTTCATTCCTTTCCTCTAACTTTGACTCACTTATCAATATGTCTGGCTTTTTCCTTTACAGATAAGTCTGCTCATAAAAGAACCTGATTTTGTTTTTATTCAATAATATCCCTCTTTTCCTTTGTATTCATGATGTCTGTCTCCTCTGTGTTTGTGAAACCTGCCGATGACAGACTTCCTGTTGTGCTGAGGTCACTTACAAAAACATTAAGGCCTGTTCCACCTGTGATCTGAGAGAGGACTTTGGTTAGTCACCTCTTTATAATTTTTCTTTTCAGAACTGCTTTTTGTTATCTCCCCTTTATCTTGCTTCCTACAACTGGAGAGGCAGTCAGGTCGTTCAGCATAGCATACAGGGAGGTACGGATGAAATGTATATGCTGCTGTAAGGTGGTGTTCATTGCCAGGAAGTGAGGAGTGCCATACTGGGGTTTGTCACCCATTATGGCTCTCTTCAAGAAGAGATATAAATTTCTGTCTTCTCTTGCTCCAGGGATGCAGCACACAGAGTCCACCCACTTGCAGGACAAGGTGTAAACCTGGGCTTTGGTGATATTGCATGTTTAGCGCGTCACCTCAGTGCAGCAGCCTTCAATGGGAGTGATCTGGGTAAGGATCCAAGATGATGAAATGGCAGTAAGATGAGTCTTACAGGCCCTTGCTGCTATCAGGACACGCGTTACCTCTGTAAGCGTGCTGCTGTCTTGTGTTTAAAAGGCATAAGCGTCTTTGAAACAAAACTGTTCTGATGTCTATTGGCTGTGGAGCAGTGAATGATTCTTGGATGCAGTTTCCATCCCACAAATCTCAGAGCTGCTTTAAAAAAAAAAGTTCTGCAGGATGGCAGTTAAAGAGGTGGTGAGATGAAGAGCAGTAGCTGATGGATGGAAGCCTTTATTAATTAAGATGGACCATTGCTTTGTTCTTTTTCTGTGTTTTCAATTGTCAGTGAAGACTGCTGTATAAATAAGATGCACAATTGTTTGTGGCATGTCAGCTTTAATAGCAGCATTCTATTATCTCTTCCAGGCTCCTTAAGACATCTCTTAAAGTTTGAGACAGAACGGCAGAGGCACAATGTCTCCTTGATAGCTGCTATCGATGTGCTAAAGAGGCTTTACTCCACGAGACTGACTCCCTTGGTGTTGCTGAGGACATGGGGATTGCAAGCAACAAATGCCCTGCCTCCTGTCAAAGTAAGAATCTCACTTTAGTGAGGGCTGTAGGAAAAGTCCAGAACTACTCCTGAAACATATGCAAGCTGTGAATTTTTTTTTCTTTTAAATGAAAAATTTTTGGTTGGAAAATGCTACTTGTTCACACTGAGGTTTTGTGTCCTGAGTGAGCCCGAGGACTTCCTAAATAACTGATGGCTCCATAGTAACTTTTCTTCTGCTGCACCAGGGAAGATAAGGGATCCAAGTGTCTGTATCGGCAGTCAGGGGTTAGAAGTCATTAGAAGTCTCTGGCTTTATTGTGCTATGGAATGAAAATGTGGAACCTTGAACTGCATTCCAAAAATGCACTATGAAAAACCAGCCCTATGAAGACACATCTTCACTAAGAATGAGATGACATCAGGTGACCTGGCAGATGTAGTGTGCAGCTCAGATGAGTTACTTGTTTCTGTGCTGTTCTGCCTTGTGAAATTGTTCCCTCATAGCAGCAGTGCAAGTCTCTATAATGGAATTACCTGAGGCAGGCAGTTGGGAGGAGGTTCAGTCTTAAAAGACTCTCTATTTGCAGCCTGTCTTCCTGTCCGATGGTGTCTGCTGCACCATCTTGACCTAGTGGCTGGATTTTCATGAGGTTCCTTAAGCCACCTGCTCTCAAAGCTCCCAAGCACCCTCAATTAGATTCCTCATTTCTGAATTTGAATGTTCTGTTCCACAAATCAAGTCACCTTCCTGTTAAACACAGGTGGCCTGTTTCCTTTGTGTTATGCTCACAGTAAAGACACTACCTGAGTTGAAGAGCAGTAAATTCTGAAGGCGCAGTAGCTGCCACTGGCAAGGTGTCTATTAGTTTCATTAAAAAGAGGACTGTGCTGCCGCTGCTTCACTGCTCCATTTTTTTCCCTGTTTCTCTGTTTAAAGCAGAAAACCAAACGAAGACCTCTCTTCTGAGCACAGAACCTGTTAGTAACACCTCTGTTTCATGCTACTTGGAAAGGAAAGGGATGCTGCAACTTCTTCAGTTTTCTAGCATACAGGGATAGGTGCTCTGCACTTGGCTTGGAAGGCTGACAAAGAACTGTTGTTGATATATATAAAACAGAAGGAGACTACAGCTGCTTTCTAGAAAACATGCTTATTACCAGTTTATGAATTAATTTTCTTTTTCTTCTCTTTTAGGAGCAAATCATGGCTTTTGCCAGCAAGTGACTGGTTGTCAGTTTGGAGCAGCAGCGTGCCAGTGAATGTATTGCCCTAATAAGGACTGTGACTGACTTGGATCTTGGAGTTGTGTTGTTTTAATTTAACAATAAAACAGGGATTGAGCTGTGTATTACATCATTCACTGGTTTATGAAAAAGTTCTGTCTCATGTGCTCTCCTCAAAGAGGATTTAGGGTCTCTTCCTGTAGTACGGTGGTGTCTTCAGCCACAGAACTATCTGTATGATGTGCTTTTAATTTGGGGCTCTTGAATTGCAGGTTGAGATGAAAACTGCTGTCTGGCTTCTGGCAAATGCAGTGCTGAATTTTGCCAGCTGCAACTTTTGCTGCTTAATTACTTTCAGTTTTCTCTGACATGATTTCTAGAGCTGTAATGTCACTCCTGGGTTCTTAGCACTTCCTGGACTCAGAAAGGAGGGCTAGTTTTTAGCAGAGGGAGACAGCTCATGGTGGCAGGTACATTTTAAAGCTGTAATCTTGTCTTTCACCCTTTCCCCTGCCCTTCCCTTGGTGCTTTACTTAATAACGGTGTTTCTCGTCAAATTGGCCATTCTTGAGGGCTCCATGAAAAAGATGGAGACAACAATAATATCCAGGAAAGAAAACTGTACCACAGTGTCTTGAATATTGTTAAAAATGCTTTAATTACTAAAATAGACATTCAAGATATTCTGTCTTAGGTTCCAAACACCAGCCTCCTGCATTAGACATTTGACACTCACAAAATTAAGCACTGCCCATGGGCAAGATTTACACATGTGGTTGGCCAGTATCAGGGATTAACATCAGAAAGAATGAAACATAAGTTTTGAACTGAAACCCATTACTTGTGCTTCTTCAGTAACTCCTATGAGACAGTTCCTGTTAGTGACTGGCTAAAAGACATTACAAAGGAGGAGACAGAAATCAGGGCTGCAAGTAGAACTCGACTCTTAAAAGGCTGCTTAGTCTTTAGTTAAGCTAATAAATAATCTCATTGCACTAGGGTAGGTGTGAGGACTTGACTGGCTTCTCTAGATCCCCCACCCACCTTGAGTAGTTTGGATGTAAACAGCAGGGGCTCAGTTCTGCAATTTCTTGCAAAAGAAGCCTGTGGGCAGAGTTTTTGTTTCTTTCATGACTGCAGGATCAGGCCCCTGGTAAAGAGCAGCAGTTACGCTTCAGTAAATGAATTGTGCCACTGACAAAGGCAGGCCGTGAGCATTCAGGTTTAACGCAGCTTTGGTACTGGGAAGCAGATGCTCCCACTTAGCATTTGTAGTACCGGAGTCTGAGGCAAAGAACACAGAAAAGAAGCTTCCTCTGCATGGTACCTGTCTCATTCTAGACCACCTTTCCTTCAGACAAAACCAAACCCTTAAGCACTCCACAGGGCGAGTGTCCATTCAGTTGGCAGATCTGCTGCTGCTGGTTCCTTGCATACAACATCCCACCTTCTCTTCTTGTTTCAAATGCAGCCTCACTGCTTATGGCTCAGCCCCAAGATCTAGTAAGAGTTTGTCATAGCACTGGCTCAGACAGAAAGAAGACTTTTGGATTATTAAATTAGCTAGTTCTCAGGAGTAACGCAGCCTGGCTAGTAACCACTGCATCCTACTTCATGTTCTCTGAGAATACAAAAGTGAATACTAATTCTTCACTGAAGACAAAATTAATGTGTTTGCAGTGACCTTGTGCAGACCAGACCATGTACTAAATTTTGCCAGGTACTAGGAAGGGGAATAAGAAATGTTTGCAGTTGAAGAGGCCACAACTACCTTCTTCATGTTCAAACAGAAGCTCCTAGTGAGGAAGGAACAGAAGTTTGGTGTGACGCTGAAGAATTTCCCAACATGGATCTCAAAATGGATTCTGGTAAGGAGGAGTACAGGTAGGATGAACATTTCAAAGAAACAGCCCGAATTGACAGCAGGTGTCAGTGGTGGGACAAGTACAGGTATAGGTCCATCCCCAACCCTTGCTCTCCTTGCTGCTGACTGAACTTGTTCAATCGAAAGCATACCTCACACCCTAGCGCCATAAAACCTGAGACAGGAGAAGGGCTTAGCTTGATCAGCCACAGTCAAGCTTGCGCTGCTAACCAGAAGTGGACTGCTGTTCACAGTAAGGCAAGTGTCTCCAAACTGCTTGGCAAGACTGGTGAGGGCACAAGTGTGTTCCTTCCTCCCCTTGCTGGGAATCACTAATTATTTTCAAATCCAGTTTGCAGAGAAGGTAGTGTGAGGGCAGTCTTTGGTTTTACAGAAGTGGGAAAGGTGTGTTAGAGCAAATAGGTAACTGTAAATGCCTGACAGGAAAGTGTTCATCACAAGAAATTAGCAGACAAAAGCTTCCCTTAGTCAGTTAAGTAATACCTCTCTGTTCTTACAACTGGGGTAGATTTATCTTTTCTTTGTACATTCCATAGTGAGTAGAAGATACTGATTTTTTATGAGCTACCTGCCAGCGATTTTATGGGGTGGAAAAAGTTGTCTCTACTGCTGTTTCTACTCAGGGCAATGCAAGGTCCACACTTGCAGCCTCAAGGTATTCAAGAAACCTTGACCTTCTCTATAGCCAATTAAACAAGAAACCCAGGATTCTACAGCCCAGCTTTCTAGCCTATCTGATAAGACACTGTATTTAAAATACTGATCTTTCATTGCTTCTCTGTGTTTGGCGTGAAAGAGATGGCAAAGTTAACTTTAAATTGTTACTCAAATAGCTTCACGCTATCCTTACAGAAACGTTGGCCTTCCCAAACAGCTGCAACCCCTCCATTGGATGCACTGTTCCTAAAGTCCTGCTGTACATATTAAAAATCATTCCAGAGCAATGCAGGCCTGCAACAACATTTTATGGGTCCAACTCCACTATATTAAAGAGAAATGAAGTTTAAAACAATTTAAAATGGACAAGAGAGAAGCAAGCAAAGCTACTTCCTTTCTTGTTCTCCCTCTGTTTCTGATGCTAATTCCACTCTCTCCCCATTTTTGTCTATTAAACAACTGAAAAAAACAACTCTGCAGGCAGAGAAGGTTCCTAAGGAAAGTGCAGGAAGTGGTAAGCCCAAACTTTCAGATGGAGAACCACAGCTTAGAGCTCACTTGGACAAAACGGGCTGTGGCCCAGCAGGCCTCTCCAGGCTGTGCAATGCCCTCTTCCCTAATGCTAGCACTAGGCTTGACTCTTTGGTGAGCTGATGATTTAAATCAAGTCTGGTGTCGTGAATTGGTTCACCAAAGAACCTGAGGAGCACCAGCATCGGAGGAAAGGTGGCTGTGTGAGTGCCTTGCTGAGAGCAGAGAAACAGAACTGCCTCTTGTGGCAAAGTGAGCTATCAGATCAGCCGTTTCATCTGACTGCACCCTTAATTTCCCTGTGGGTGTAATGTGACAAGCATTTCTTTTGGCAGTGGAGTTTAAATAGCTAGCACTGCTGCCTAGTTGTGCCAGCACAACTGTGTGTTATGACTACATGCTAAATGAATCAAGTTATCAGGTCTTGTACCCAGATGTAGGGTATAGCTGCACAGACTTGTAAAGGGCAGCTAAAAGGAACACAGTCAGGCACACATTCTGCTTAGGAAATGACTGCTACCTAAAGAAATACTTGATAAGTTACAACCTCTGTTTTAGCCAACACCTTTCCCAAAACCATGCCCAAAGCGTGCTTATAGCAGGCCCCTTCTTGAAAGACTGGAGTCTTCTTGCAATGTATAGCTAAGCTAAGAGCCAGGTACTCGAAACGCTGAGGCTGGCAGCATCCAGAGTTGTTCACTTTTATCTGAATGACTGCTGGTGCCATCTTTAATGTCTGTATTTAACATCTCACAAGCAAACTTAAGTTATGCATGTTTAAAATAAAAGGGGGAGGGGAAGTCACATGTCTGTAGCCTGCCACCATATGCCAGGTACTCTGTGCATCTAGCAATGGGACGCTATACAAACGTGCTGGTGAAAGCTGGCTTTGATACTCTGCTGGAGTTAAGGTCTTTTGACTTTCAGAAGGCAGCTTCTGGATCATTTATGGCAATCACAATTATAAATCATACTGTAGCAACTCTCATTATGCACGACGCCAATCTGGGGTGAAGATCTGTTCCATAGCTTTGGTCCATGTTCTGCTGTGACCAACTCCAGCTGAACAACGTACCTGGAGATTTCAATTTGCTTTCTCAGCCTTTCAGAAGTGCTGAAGTCCACAGGAATGTCACAGCTCAATAGGTTATCCCCAGAGACTGCAATAGGTGAAATGTAGCACCCAAAGTCCAGCTTGTCTCGACGTTGTTCACTTTCTTTGTTAACTATAAAGAAAGAAAGAGTTGTTGTTCCTGACAGTTCTCTAGATTCCTATGTTGCACAGATGACAGCAACTACATTTAACAATCCTGGAAAGAGTCAGTAGATAATTAGCCAGAAAAATGAACTAATGCATGTTGATTGATACAGAGATTGGAAAGCTGGCCTTGGAATTTAACTCTTTTCTCACCTGTAAGAGTGTATTGTCCCTAAATCCAAACCCTTCCTTTAGTAAAGCAGTGATGTAAGTGAGATCCATGCAGAGGAAAGGACTGGCTGAGTTGTACCTCTCCATGTTATCACAGACTAGAGAAGAGAAAAAAACAACCATCAGATCTCAACAAAATCAGAGTTTTTATCCACTTTGTACATTTGAACTGACCTCAAGCCAAAGCCTATTAAAACAAGCCACCCACTTCTATTAATGGGTACATATGACACATGGTACATGCTACACAGCTGCTCTATAATGTTGGAGAAAAAACACAGTACTTCCACTTCCTCTTAACTCCATTGCAAATACATCTTTTATTACAGCAACATAATCCACAGAGCTCTTTTGGAGTCTGAATCTTTGCTCAATTGACAACTGGCAGGGAGTTGGTAGATTACTTATTCTTTTAAGCACACAACACCATTTTTTTTTCCTTGTCTAGTCACCAAGAATGGCTCCAGTAATGGACTCCACCTTCTAAGATGGCAGCTGCTTTTATTTTTTTCCCAACCACATATGTCCAAGGACGTGGAAGAAGCTTTTGTCCAACCAACCACTCCCTCACTGCAGCTAAGTCAAGGTTCCACAATAAGGGTGACAGCAACTGGGAAATGGATTTACACTAAGCATCATCTTCTAGATCTACTACTATTGCACTGTTCTACAAGCACCAAGAGCAGAGTTCACTTCTTTTTAGAAGCTGATAAGCAGCATCTTCCTACTATTGAATGAGAAAGAGGAGCATTAATTTAGGGTCACAGAACTGATCTCCTGATGCTCTAAAGCTAAATAAATGGTTTGATGGTGTTAGATAACATCTTAGCCACATCTTTGGAAATAAGCTCTCAGTATCCAGGGGAAAAAATCCAACCAATGCACACTCAAACTCTACAGGCTAATCTCCCTGTTCAAAACCATCAGAGTTGCTAGACAGATTAAGTTTAACTGAAAAATCATTAGAATTTAAGTTCGATTTTAGAAAAAGGTCAGTATTCAACTACATAATTAAGCATCTTCTGGTGAAAAATAACAGTCTATCATGAGGATAACTGCAATTCAGAGGTAATGCCTTGCTCTTTTTTTACAGGAGGACGTACAAAACCAGAACAAGCATTCAGGAAAAAAGTCAGGGGAGGGAAAGGAATGCAGAAGAGGCTGTCAGACTTAAACAATATCTACTCTCCCCCTCCATTTTGTTAGAGATTAAAAACGTGACAGAGAAGTCAGTGCTCTCCTAAACTCAGAGAGTTGCAGTTTGACAGAAGGAGCTCTTGATATGGCAAATTCACTTTCTTTTGTACTGACATGTATGAACTCTATCCTCTTCACCTGAAAAGAACTGTGAAGCCACTAATAACACCTTGTTTGTCCTCACTGCTCTATCAGTACTGTCTTCTGCAACAGTTACAGGTGTCGGCTAATAAAAGGCAAGTAACATGACATGGAAGGTGCAAGTGGAATAAAGGTTAAATAAACTGGTGGGTTTTTTTTTTTTTTTCCTTTAAGTCAAACTCACATTATGTACTGCCAATACATATGTATTTTTGTTATTTCTTGTACACACCAGTTTCCCAAGTCTCATGACAATTACCTTCTTTGGCTTTTCTTTCAAAATCTCTCACTTCCAAAACACCTCCCTCTTCATAATCTGAAAAGGAAGAGATGAGAAAACATCATCACAGACCTGAAAGCATTTGAGTTCTATATCTAAGTTGACCTAGAGTGTAACTGTGATGCTGGGCTAGGAGTGAGATCTGTTAGTATCAGAAGAGAGAGCTGCAAATGTAACTGGAGCTTAGAGCACAAGTCTCATCTGCTGAACTCTGAACATCAGACTGCGCTGACGGATATATGTTCATTCCCTGAAGGCATTCTGTGTATTTCCTCTTTCTTAACACAATTCGTTTTCCCTGTTTCCCTGTTTCCCAGCCTCCAGGGTCCCTCTGTCTAACCTTCTGGTTGACATGCTCACACATAGTAGATTATCCCAAACCAATTTACCAATTAGGTCAGTGTCAACTGCTCGATCATAGTAATAGGAGAATGCATAGAAGGAACGCTGACGGATCTCATCTGGTTGGTGCAGTTTCCCTTTGACAACCTTGAGTACTTCCAAGTAGCAAGGCTTGAATCCTGTTTCTCCTGTTAGGAAAAACACAGACAGGGTGAGCCAAAGAGGCATACCCAGGAGATGGAACAATCAGTGGCAATAGGATAAAAAAGGGAAGAAGCAAGAAATTAAAGCATCAGATGGGGTGAGAAGAGCTTAGGTATCCTTTCTGTAATCCAGCATGGCATCTGCATGCAGGCAAGGACTCTAAATCACCATCATCAAGTGGAACTGGTTAGACCTAATCATAGCAGTATCTGAAAGGTGTGCTGCACAAACTAGTACAGGTGCTTGAAAAGCTTCCTCCACGTCAGGCAAAACCCCCATTGTTGTGTTCTGTGGTCAGCAGAATCTTATTTACATTTGCTACCACCTGCTAGATAAAACCCTACTTTCCCTTCCCATCACACTAATTTTATCAATCCACACACCCCAAATCTGCAACTCTGCTCATCTGTTCCCCACTGTAAAACACAGCAGCACCAGTCACCATTGGGATCTGCTCTCATCACTGATGGTAGCAGCGTCACCCTCTGTATGCAGCATTAGGGATAGTATCTTAAGAAACAGTTCCACAAGTGAGATACACTTTGGCCTACCAGTTATTGTATCCTAACACAGCCAGACTTTTTGCACTTAACTCAAAGCCTCAGAAAAACCTCTCTCATTTGCACAAGTAACTCCTTAACATTTCCTATAAAGGTCACATTTGTAGTAAGAGATCACAGTCAGGGCACGGAGAGTACAGGCCAGCTATTCTCACAGCTTCAGATTTTCCTTTGGCTCTGTCAAAAGTCCACATCTATGACTGGACAGGTATCTTTCATAACCTGAAGTAACTGATGGAATATTTGCCAAGGAAAAACTCAGATTCTGGAGACAAGACTTATCTTACAGGAAGCAGCAAGTCCCCTTAGTTTACCTTCTTTGTTGCCACCATACCGGTATTTCACTCCCCCGAAGTGCCACTCTGCCTCCAGCTGCTTTGGCAAACAAGAACTGCGGAACATTTGTCCATCCACAGCTGAAATGCAACCAGAGGGGAGAGTCAGAAAGGATAAAATTTAACACAGGTATCGATCCATATGCAGAATCAGAAAAGAAAAGGATGAAAGATCATAATTAAGGTCTTTAAGCAAAAGTACGGAAATCTGAATTGACAGATGCTGCACAAACTGATTATGAATTAAGGACCAGTCTCAGTCTGGAAAAGTTGTGTCCATTTCGTCCTGCAAGCTGCGAAGCAGCTGGGCATGTCATTTGTTAATGACAGATAAATGGCACAAGTATATCTGGGTAATGGCTGTTTACCACAGAAGGGAAGAAACAAGAGAGGTAATAAACTAAACACACAGACACACAAACCCTAACAAGCAGCAGATAACCGAGACAAACAAAGCAACTGAACAATGAAGACAAAACCTCCTAAGACACAGATCAGTGGCTGCTACAGGATCCACTGAACGTACCCTTGAAGGGTTCAGCCAGAAATACAGTAACTGTTAAGAAGAAAACATGAATATTGTTTATTATTGTGGCCACCACAGGTCTCACAGAAAAAGCAAACTACTTACAGAATGGTTGAGGGGGATTGTGGGACTGCAAAAATTACTATGGGATATTTAGGGGAAGGCTCCAAGGCAGGGAAAGGGGGAATCACAGGATCAGGGAAGTAAAAGTGTGGGAAAATGGAGGGGACGATAAAAGAAGGCAATCACAAGTAAGAAGGCAACTGTTCAGTATGCTTTTCTGGCTGAGCTTTGTGACCAATCACTGCAGTCTGTCCTATCTTTTTCTTTAATCCTATTCCCAACTATTTTTGATTTGAGTACATTCCAGTAATTAACACAAGTCCATCTAGCTAGCAAGTAAGAATCCAGAAGGTGAAAAGACCCCTGGAGTCCTGGCCAGAGGCTGGGCAAAGGTCCCAAGCTCTGGGCATGAAGACTGGAAGGACGTAAGGTCTGGGTCAGAGACTGGAAAGGCTCAGGAATGCGACTATGCATTCAGGTTAGTGAGTGAGAGTGCTCAGGGACTTCACGCTATCCTAATCAGTGAATACAACAAGAGGAACACGGCAGGCCAGGCAGATACCAGGGAGATCTATAACGTGGGTTTGGCCTTAGCAGCAATCCTTAGGAAAAGGAACTATTCATGCTGTTTGTGTTTCTGCGGATGCTTGTAAAGCTGTGCATTTGTGGCAGGCCATGTCTGTATGGTGTTTGTATGTTCCCATGCGTGCAGTTCTGGAATTTTCACTCAGTCTCACTAGTGGCTGAACCTGGAAGTAGGGAAAAGCAGCTGTCTCACAAGACAGCTACTTAACAAGCGGTAGCCTGTTGCAGACAGATTTATACCAGCAAAAACAGAAGATACAGAAGTGAAGACAGGGGAAATGGGCTGCTGATACAAGGCTACATCTGACCATCTCTTCAAAAATATCGGATATTTTACCATGTTAACATACCTTCCATATTCAAAGCTCCAAGTGTTGCTAGCCTGGCAGCTTTTAGTCCAAACCCCAAATAGCTGCAAACAACAAAGACAGACATTACAGTTTTAATTCTCACACATCTGGTATGCTTCACCCATAGTGTCTTCCTAAATCTTGAAACACCCAAACCAGATTGCCTTCCTCTGCTTCCCAGAAGTCTCCCCTCTCTAAAACAAGGGTTCCCTTTGCCAGAACAATTCCAAATACAAAAGGAGTGACACAAACCCAAGAATTACAAGGAGCAGTAAAATGGGTAAATCTCAAACTGCAGAAAGTGGTTAGAGCTGATGACACTTCTACAAGACATTCACAAAAAGCAAAACCACACAATCTTAAAAATGAAGGAGAAAGAAGGGTATTGTGAGGAGTGCATGGGGAATACAATGGCCATTCTTGTCACACACATAAGACTATGTGCTCTTAGGACAGAACTAACAGGACAACTGTGGAACCTCCCACTAAATGGGAGCTGTGCCTTTCCATAAAATTCACCTGTTTGACTCCGCAGATTACTGCTATACTCATTACAAGCTAGGATGTAAACAACATTTATGAGAATGTCATTACACGTTGCTGACTTCAGCAACACAACCAGATTAAAAGCCTGTTGGCCTTTCATTCCCACCCTCTGTGTTTGGCTACTTATCCCTTCAGTCATGTCAATACAAATGTTTACAGAATAAATCAGAGTTAAACTAACCTCCAGCTCACTCATTTTTTAGGATTTTCAACCACAATTATTTTAAGTGATCTAATGGACTGTACTGGTGAATACAGTGATCGGTTACATCAGTAAATATAAGCAGTAGGAGAAGAGGACTATTAAACCAGCTCTGCTGTCAAGTAAGCGTATGCTGCAACTGACTTGAGATGACAATGTTCACCCCACTAGTTACTGGCTGAGACCAGCTCTGTAAGTCATGAAGGTAAACTCTCTGGATTTCACTGTAGACATCTCAGAAACATGTCAGCTTAACACAGTAAGCACAACTGTAGTATTCCAGGCCAAGTAGACCCTCCAATTGGTTCAAGAATCTGTTGTTCTCCACGGTCTGTATCAGCTGCCTATGGTTGTCTCTGGTTTCCATCAGTCTAGGTTTTACTTTTTGTCCAGTTGCTGATGAGATGTGCCATTTCAAACTAAGAAGTAAAGAGGAAGGTCCTCTTTCCAAACCTCTGACCCGGTTTAGTTCTGACTACTGGCACAATATCTACCTTTCTGCTTGGTCCAGAGTATTTGGCTTGAATCCAGTAATAAGAATTCTTCTCATTAAATACAGTGACTCATAATACTTCCTCTCCATTTGACAGACTGACTAATATTCCCTTGCAGTGATATTAACCATGATCCTGGAACGTTTCCAGTCAACTAATGTCACATTCCACTTCAACTAATGTTTCAAGCAGATAAGAAAACAAGTAAAAAAAGTCATGGTCCCAACAGCTGGTAACAGGATGACATGGCCATTTGCGGTTAGCTCAGGGGCTGCAGAAAGACTGATTTCCCCAGTGGAGACAGCAGCCTTTTTGCTCCTCACCTGTGGGTATAGAGCTTGTAGGTGCTATTAAACATTTCAAATGAGGTAAGAAAATCCCCAGGGGTTTCCTTCAAAGTTTCCTAAAAGTTAAGTAAAAGAAGAAATCTTTTAGTTTCTATTATGCAATAAAGAATAATCAGCTTTGATGCAATATCACAGATATACCCATAGGGTTTACTGCACACTCATGTGATCTGCTTTGAACATGAAGAACAGTTTTCCAACAGTGCGCACTGCCGTAACATCTACAGCTTTTAACACTGAGTTTATTTATATGCATCTTGGTGTTACTTCAATGTATAGTAGGGAAGCACAACAGATCAGGATGAAAATACTTTCTAACTCAGGATAGCTGAATTTTTCAGAGTACTTACATGCTAGTCTACATACACAAAGTCCCCACCGAAATCAGCTGCACTAGAAATGCTATGGACTTTCACAAGTTAGATTAGACACCTCAATTCACTCAGAAGAATTAAAGATGCAAAGTGAAGTATAGGCCACATTTTGACCATGTTAAACGTCTCGCTGATACTCAAGGAAACACTGTGACCACTCACTCTCAGTCTTAGGGTTACTTTACCTCCTGGATTAAGCGCTTTCCTCTAAATTAACCTCTTCTCACCACCTCCAGTTTTCCTCCTTTCCCAGTCTTCCCTCTGTGTGCACCCCTGCCCCACTGGTACTCAGTCCCTACCTTCTTGCCAGACTAACTCTCATTCTTGTACATCTGAAGCAATTTAGGGCTTATTTACTGTTCCCTTGTTTCCA
Source organism: Ibycter americanus (assembly GCA_035590275.1). Taxonomy (NCBI): domain Eukaryota; kingdom Metazoa; phylum Chordata; class Aves; order Falconiformes; family Falconidae; genus Ibycter; species Ibycter americanus. Next base: position 64,096,514 of record JAVJGI010000063.1, read on the forward strand.
GTCTCTGAGATCCCAATTCCAGTTTCTGTTTTCCCTCTGGTAGTGATCTCATTCTCCCATCCTTTCTTGGCCCTGTGCATTCCTATCTGACAGCTGCTCTGGGCCAAGGAGCAGAATCTCAGAGAGGACTGAAGCTGCACAGTCTCTGTAGTTACCGTTCAAGCATGCAGATCCCGATCTGGGTTATTTCTGTTATAAATGTAGAGTTCTAGACAGAAGCCTGCTCAAAGCTGAAAGAGATTTGGCAGTATTCAGCTTGAGTTTCTCCTGAACAAATACAAATTGAAATTTATTTTGGGCCTTAGGTAGATTTTCATTGGAATGGCAGTCACATCCTTGACCCAACACACCCAGATTCTGCCATATTTTGAGTTCTGTTCCTAAACTACATCACAAAAACTAGAAGGAGAGATCTTGGGTTTGGAGAAAACAACGAGCTTTTTTCATGCCTGGCTTTCACAAAAAAGTAGAAATCCTCACACCCCTCCTCAATGAGACAGGCATCAGACAGACAATTTCATAATGATTATGTTTGGTTTTCAGTTGCTTATAATTGGCAATAATACCATGAAAAGCATAACACTAGCTTAAAAACATCGCCACGCAGTTATCATTGTATGTCTTCTATTTGCTTGTAATCTATATTTCATTAATGAATCTCTTACTATTACAGTATTTTGTTCAAAATGAATACAACAGCAAACATATGACTGCCTCAGACTGCAGGAAGGGAAGAAAACCCTCTGCAAACCAAAGGGGGGAATCCCTGTTAATTCTGTCAGATGGGAAAAAGTCTTCAGAAACATACTGAGCTATGCATGTGCTTTTTTGTGTGAACTCAACAATACAGGTGAGAAGCAGACATAGCGTACAAGCAAGGTAACATGAACCTTGACTCCACATTGCCCTATAAATTCACACCATTGGTCCCGGTCAGTAGCAAACTCTCGAGGCCTTTTCCTGCAAGGCTCTAAGGAGACATTTGAATCCTGAGCTGCAGTTCAGCCTGCTTCACAGCTCTATTTATTCTCCAAAACCCTGACATGCAACACTCCTTCCTGTTGGTCCAGTGCCCATTTCAGCAGGTGTTATCAACACAAACCAGAGGGCAAGGCCAGAGTACTTGAGGCTTTGCTGAACAGGATAAGGTTGCACATCATGTTTCAACATGACCCACCACTGCTGAATTATAATATCCTGATATGAAAACCATGTGTTCTATGGTCACCAAACACCCTTAAGGAATCTCAATTTCTGTAAACAAAAAATGTTAACCAAAGGACTCCCTCAGAAGGAGTGACAACAACAACTTCACAATATCATGGTACATAATGCTATAGTGCCCTTCAACACCCATGTAATTTTCCCATGCAAACTTTAGACTTGGATTCCAGTTCAAACTGTTACTAAAGAGCTATAGAATTTCTGACAAATAGGACAGAGATGGAGTTAGGAACAGAGAAGGGAATTCTCAACGGAAATGAGAAGAAATCAATAAGAAAACAGGATTGAGATTGACTGTGCTATTATAAAAGACGTTTGCCCTGTAAGACACTCCCCGCTCAACCCCACTACCTGCCCCCTCCAAAATTTAGTGAGGATCTGTTACCAGACTGGAATGAAGAAAAAAAAAGAAAGAATAATAAAAAAAAAAAAGATACCTCAGAGCATGCAAGAAAACTCTGTGGAAATGTTCTCTATTTATTGAATACAAAGTAATATCTGCATTAATGGGGCTTTCCCAGCCTGGGTCTAGAAAACAAAAGCTGTTTCTCTTTGGTTTTACCCATTTGCTTGCTTTCTTTTTATTTCCTTGTTATCCAGGCTCCTTTGTTTGCAGGCGCCTATCAGCCAACTGCTGATGTCAAAGGGAACAGAAATACAGATGTTCTGTACAACACAGATGTTCTGCACACCACAAATGTTCTGCTTGTGCCACTGCTAACAAAGTGGTATCACAGAGCACAGCAGTACTCAGGTCTCTCCACTGGCCTTGCAGTCCCAACGCGTGCACTTTTAACCACTCCTCACCTCAAACTCTGGCAGGAATGTGATCTGGGTTGAGGCTCCTCCCAAGTCCAGAGTCCCAACAGTATGCTGGTTCTGGCCAGACAGCTGTCCTGCAAACAACATCATGCTCAGAACAGCCCAAGTGCACAAATGCTAAAATGTGGATACTGCACGTATGCTCAGTCAGCCACCAAAGTTATCACAGTATCACAGCAATACAGGAGGGCTAAACTGGCCTTCAAAGACAAAAAAAGCATCACCGAGAAAAGGTTGGCAAACAGAAGGTATCACAAAAAGATTCGTAGGACTTTCTTCCTTGATTCCAACTTCCCCTCCCATGAGACAGAAGCAGGTAAATCTCTAGGTATCCAGCAGAAGGGCAAAGAGACAAAGTATTCCCTGCAGAAAACTGTGAGGGAGAGTACACGAATTCTGTTAACTGGTCAAGAGCAGTAGGAGAGGAGGGATAATAAGAGCAGAAACAGCTATTACCATTTCTCTTTGCCCACAGCAGCTTTTTTGCTTGCTCATGTATCTACTAGAGTACTGCTTTTCTCTTCACTAGATTGCATTCCCAGAACTTCTTAGAATCAGCAGGGCTCAAGCTCCAGCACATCCCCTGTTACACCATTTTAGTTGCATGGTTCAGGCTGGGATGAAGAACATTGTAAAACCTTGTTTCCCACCTTCTAACAGATCAGCAGTACCTCTCCCCTACGTATGTTAGAAAAACCAGCCTGCCAGTGTCTCCCAGTCCTGAGTAAATCCTGGCACCTTCTGGATTCAGATGTCTCCTTTTTACTACAGGTGTGGCTCACCCTCTGGAACACAGTCTGCCCAAAACAATCCCGTGCTTTAGCACTGATGCCGCAGTAGGGAGAAAAAGCAGGACATGGCAATCAAGGCAGAGGAACTTAGGGTGATCACCTCCACAGGAGAGACTCAAGTTCATGTTTAGAAAGAAGTTATACAGAATTAATTACCTGTCAAAAAGTTCACAGTGATCCAGGCTAAAATTCCTGCAAAGAGTGAAAAAAGAAAAAAAATAAGAGTCACAACTGAATACTCCCACAACCTCCTGCCTGCTGTAAGCACCCCTTCACATGTTATATATTTACCTACAAATCATTACTAACTACCTGTAACTGCCCCATACTTCAGAGATTAATTCAAACTTAAAATTAAGTGATATGATGCATTATTGATTCATTAAAATCTCATAAGCTGGGATAGGTAGAATGTTTGTAACACCCATGCAACTGCAGCATGCACAAATCATGTCTATTATCCAAACAATACATGAAATAGTAACAAGCTGACCCAATGCACAAGTTTCCTTGGGCAATTCCACAGGCCCCCCACCCCCCGCCCCGGCATTTCAATTCCTAATCTGAAAACTGCATACATACCACCTTGTTTTAATCTTGTGGTTTCTGTATTTACACTACAGATATAGTGGCAACAAGTAAACCACAAACAACTCCTCTGACTCCAGCAGCTTGCTTGACACCAGCATGAGTCTCACCCAAACACAGGCAAACATGTGACAGTAGATGAAGTGGGATTTTAAAATAAACCTTGGCAGGCTATGCTGTGCTCTATTATGCCTCACTGATCCTGCTCCCTGTCAATACAACACTTCTCCCTACTATATATTTACCCGTTAATCCTGGTGACAAACTATGCCTGGCACCACACTTCACTGAATACTTGCAGACTTTATGGCACTTGTCCTTTTCTCCTGGCCCATGTGGACAGATTTTGCTCTTTAATCTTCCTCCATTTATTAGTAGCTTAAGTATCCTGATATTTCTTCTTGATTTCCTTGAACACCTTCTGAACTGGCAATACATCTGCCATAATGCAGTGTTCAGAACTGAATGTAACATCACAGATGGCTTTTTTCAGGCATCTGTACAGAAGGATTATTACCTGCCTATTCTCCAAGGTAATATGTCTGGATATGTAGCCAAAATGTTACAGTGGTCTGTTCTGCACTGCAAAATCATCACTCACTCCAAACCTACAACATATTCCACCTTTTCTTGTATTCTACATTACTTCCTTTGTTACTTTACTAGCTGCATTTTTCCCCATCAGAATATTTTTTTAATGTATTATTTTATTACTTATTTTGTTACTAATTTTTTAATACTTGCCATTTATCCTTCATTCTCCTCTAATATTCACAACGCTTCCAACTTTAACCCGAAAACTGATGAGCTAATCATAATAGGTCATTTTTAATGCTAATATTGCAGAATTTACAACGCACTTTCCATAAGCTTCCTAGCTTGCTCTGTATTATCATGTTGCCTTTCAGAGGTGGACACCATTTTTTCCCACTGGTTCCCAAAAGCAGGCTTCAGCGGGTTAGCCTGCATTAGCCTGCATACTTATTTCTGAGATGAAGTTCTGGTCTGGAACCTCAGAAGGTTTCAGAGGAACCTTCATCTAGCTAAGTCATAAATCTCTGTGTATCTGCATTTGTAGCCTAACAGCTGACCAAGTAATCATCACCACCTAGGAAAAGCAGGATTGCATTGTTTCAAACAGGGCTAGAAACCTTTTATTTTTTCACTCAGTTTAGCAACTATTTATCTTTCCTTCTCATGCTCATAAGATATCTCTGTCGCCCCCGTTTCTCTTTGCTTTCACTATTTTCTCCTAAAACATACCTTCATAAGACCCATCCATGATGCTAACACTGTCCTCTGGAACAAGAAATGGTGATTCCTCAAAGACTTCTCTCACCTGAAGAAAGAAATTATGATTATATTCCTTGGTCTTAAGAGTCTTGCTCTGCTCTGAGTGTGACAGAGAAAGTTTTGTTTTTCACAGCAGTAGAAAATAAGACAAGTGTGTGGAGTAGACAATATTCTTCCTCCTTCAAGGGCTAGGAAAGGAAGAAACAAGTGTCGTAGGTCTCTCTCCCCAAACCTTCTACCCACATCAACACAGAAGATTTCAGGACCATACAAGAAAGTCCGTGAGTTTCATGCTGTCACAGGATTACAGTCAGTTTTGACAGCTGAAATTCTCTCATGCTAAACAGAATGGAGAACTCAGTCATGAAAGATGAAACAGGGGGAGCAATACTAGTGCATCCAAAAGATCTTAGTTATTACCTCTAAAAGCAGAGCCTGAGCTTTCTCCTCTGAGAGCAAGCGCAGTCCAGCTGTGGCTTTTAACACCACTGGGGTCTTCTTCCAGAGGTGAGGTGGCACAGCATCAATGGCCATGTCCAGCAACCTTTTGACAGTTTCAGCACCCTAAAAGGAAAAGGATGTTTTTCTTATGGTTTCCTCCTACAGGCCATCAGAAAATAGGCCTCCCAGTTCTCCCCCAACACTAGTGAAACCGGTATTCAATAGCAGAAGGTACCTCACTCACACCCAAGATAAGTATAAAAACTGTGCTAGACAACTCGTTAGAACCTTAAAGAGCATGTCTGCATTGGAAAGAAGGGTGTATTCAGAGATACAACTTACATGAGAGAAATATTGTTTGTGGAAGTTATTTTTTGGAAAGGATGAAGGCAGGTGAGGGAACTGATTACCTGACAAACCTAAACATCCTGCAGTAGGATGAAACTAGATGGTGCAATTACTGACTGAAGCTATCAAGGTCAAGGGGAATGTCTGTAGATTTCACTAAACAGCTGCAGAATGCTTACCACATGAGTTACAGGCATTGCTGCTGGGCTCTCAATTATTTACACCACTCTAACAAATACAGTTTTGCTTTAGCAATAAACATTCTCCTGTGAAAAGTCTAGAAATTCCTTTTGGAGTGAATTCTTCTCCTCTCCTACCCAACAAACAGACAATTTAGTGAAATCATGGAGATCTCATCAAAGTTTAAAAAATTCCGAAATCCATTCTCTCTTCCATAAAGTTTCACACCAAAATTTCTGTAGCACTGAATGCAACTGAGCAAAACGAGAAACCTGAAACTCCCCCTATGCCAGCCCCCAACTCAAGGCACACAAGGTAGAGTATCTAATCTATCATTTCTCTGGCACCTCCTTTAGCTTGCGAAAGAGCTTACTGTCAGGGCAGGGGATTTGGAAAATAGCAGTTTGCTTCAGAACTGGCCCTGGGTATCACAACAACAGGACTATTTTAGCACTTTCTGCTGTGTGCTCATTTCTGACTCCTGATCCAATAGAGTGGCAAGGAACGAGTATACTGAGCATGAATTCACAACTACCTGCCATTTGAAAATGAAGAGGATGGCATCTAACTTCAATTTATTAAAATTATAAATGTGTATGTTAATTAATACATCTGATTGTGAAAGATGGAACTGTCCAACTGTGTTTTGAAAAACTCCACATATAAACAAAACAACAAAAGTCCAGAGGCAGTAGAAGAGTAACTGTCTGTACCTAAATGATTTTTCAGCTAGAACTGTACTCAAATATTTGAATTGAGCCTGACTGAAATGAGTCCTACCTATCACTGGCTTCCAAAGATAACAGCAAAGAATCAAAACAAACAAATTATTGTAAGTCTGATGATAGAAGCAGAGAATACACTTAGAGAAATATTAAGACCTGCTCAACCTGCTAAGTGCATCTTTCTCCTTCCCCTTCTCCATAACTTATTAACAAAAATTAACTTGTATATCTGACTATCACACACACACACACAGATTCATAATTTTTAGAAGTCAGACAAATGAACCCTCTTTGCTTGTCAGTGTAACAAAGAAAACCCCCACAGTCTTAACCCTGTACTTCTAAACTAAGCAAATCAAAACAAAATATACTGATTTGAACTGTGACCAGCACTGAAAATTTCAACCAAAATGAAGAACTGAGAAAATAATTATTAAATGAGACAGGAGTATGTATTTACTCATATTTGCGGTAGCTATAGGGGAAATGAACATTGAATATGGATGCTGGTAGAGCCAAAAATCACTTTTTCTTTGAAATTCCCAAAGGCATATAGTCTAATTATATATGGCAGTTAAGCAATTAAGCCATTGTTCCATTGATGAAATATGTAAAACAACAGCTCCCATTTCACTGTGTAGAAATTAACTCACAAAAGTAGAGCAACAGGTTTAGAGAGCCAGCAGTAGAACCTTTACATTTTTTCTTGACTCTCTGCAATTACAATTAGTAATACTAGAACTGCTTGTTCGAGTCCAACTCATATTAGCAGAAGCTAATATTGCCACACAGAATGAAGGAGGGCGCCTCACCTTTTCAGGCTGATCAGCGTATGCAGAAAGACCCGGCTTCACAGACTCAAAGATTTCCCCTTCCAACTCTGGAAGATTTTCTGCACAAACAAAACATTACAAGAAACAGTCAACAACTCCAATCTTTTTCTTTAGTTTCATAAAGGTTGCCTGCAACCCCTGTAAGGTGACTATCCTTGATTTCCCCTTGCAAACAGTACTGTTCCCCTCCTAAAACAAGCACTGTTCCTTGACTTCAGGAACATATTTAACATAATGTTGCCCTTGCATCCTCCAAGTTCACAAACAATTTATTAAGCTGCTATAATTAGAAGTATGTTAATTTTGCATTTGTGAACTACAATGAGTTATAGCAATATAGTATGACTGTTGCCTAATCTTAATAAAAATTCTTTCCTTTTCTGTCCCCAAGCTAGTTGTGAAATACTAATTCATAGGCACTATGCATGGCCCTGAAGGGCTTATTAGCCAAGTCCCATCAGCCAGCCTTTAATGTTTGCAAATTTGCTGGCTCACTGTACCTAGGGTAATTCACCCTCTTGAATCCTTTTGCAAGTGCAGCCAACTTGGGTACCTCTGCACCATGTCAGAAGCAAATATACTGAAGTGTGGTGCATCTGTGCACAGGAGGTCTCCCGGAAATGGCTCAGACCTTTGGTGCTTAAAACTTTAATTTATCGATTTGCTACAAAACATGACACATAAGCATATGCAGAATTTAAGTATCTCTTGATAGAATTCAAGGTAACATGCAACTTGACAACAACAATGTAAGTGTCTTTCCAATTCAACAAGACATTCCTTTAAACAGCCACATAGATGAGAATCTTTGGAAATTCAGAACTCTCCCGTATATCCAGAATTAAACCTCTGAGTTTCAAAAGATCTACGAAACAGGTATTTTCGCAGCAAAACACCACCAGAAACGGACAATAATCATCTGCCAGAGGACCATTTGAAGGACAAACTGTAGAAATCTTCAGTTGTTCCCAAACGCTGTGTTGGAAAAAAAAATATCCACCCTCTTTTGAGAAGTCGCAGCCTAAGTCAACATACTCCAAGTCCACAGACTGACATGGGTTCTTACCTGGGCTCTTCTGTACAAAGGTGTAAATGTGAATCCGGGTTCCAGTGCTTCCTGCATCAAACATTATGCCATAAAAAGTGTTGGCTTTGGCATATATAGGGCACATGTTAGGTGGAAAGAAATCCTGAAACCACATCTCCCTGTTTGAATGGGAAAGAACAAAGGACAAAGAGGAAAATGCCAATGATAGAAGGATGGGAAGTCTGGAAGATGCCATCTTGCCAGGACCCCTTGAGGCAGTCAAGCATAGATCAGCAATCACAGAGCTGCAGTAGGTTCTGTAGAGAGAAAAAAAAGCAGGAATGGAAATTACCAAGAGCCCTCTCCTTTAAAAGTCTGTAGGAAAACCCCAAAAACAAATAAAAAATAATAAAAAAAATCAGTCTATACACATACTCTGCCCTTTAGATGCTTTTCAACACCTCATCCAAAAGATGTGATTTAGTGCTACAACTACAATCTGTTCTTTCAGAGTAAACGTTTCTCCATTTCCCCAATGCAGAAGTATTAAAGTAGTTTGCTTCCCAGTATTTCTAGTTTTGACTTTATTTAGACAATTTTTTTCTCTGATTTGGCTTGCAGGTTCTCAACATCTGGAGTCCCCAGAACCTCCAAAAAGCCCAAATATTATCTGAAAAGAAGCATCACCAAAGGGAAGCTCAGGGCAGAACCACTTTAACGTTTACACACTTGAGATGCTGTGGCAGAACACAAGTGTTATTCAGAGTCACAAACAAAGAGAATTTCATCTCGGGCTATCAACAGCTGCTGGGAGAGATTAGCACACAGAAAGAGTGAAGCCATATCCTTCCAGCAGCATCCGCGTCCCCAGGAAAAAGCCTGTGCTGTACAACAGGGACTGAACTGTAAGGTGCACCTGGGCTCTGCCTCTCAGTATTTTTCGTACCTTTCCTTTTTGTCTTCATTTTGTTTTTTCACCATTTTCTCCTGACAGTTTTAATTTTCAGAATTACAAAAAAACCCCTGGCAAAATCCTCCCACACTCTCACACCTAGACAGTTGCCCTGAACACTCAGGTTGCTTACACAGCTTCTAACAACAGCTTCGATAAAGCCAAAGCCCCAAAGTTGCGTGACACAGTATTGGATATCAAGACACAACTATACCTCCTCTCCGTTAACACATACCTCTTTGCATGTACTTTTTCCTAAGAAATGCTAACAAAGGAAAGATACAGGCACAGAAATGATAGGGTTCATTAAGTGCCCAGGAAAAAAGAATACATAGCTATCTTTGTTATTTGCATTTTAACAGCAGAAAAGAGTGTGTGGCCAGATGCCCCACCATATGCAGTATGCAGTATTGCCTGCATTAACACACACACGGAGCACTCAGCATACAGAAGTTGCCAGCAGCTCCTTATCATTCTCCAGACAATTTGTAACACATCCATCCGCCTGCAGCATTGAATATTCTACTTCCATGCCTTTTCACCTGCTCTGCCCAAGACCTTCACCCACCTCTAGCCCTTACACTTGTCTTTTAGTGATCTGCTCAGCCCCACTGTGTTTATTTTCTCAAAATCTTTGTGATCTCTATGCTACGCTTATTCAATTCCTAATCCTAACCTCTCTCCTTTCCTTTCTATGTGAACCTGACATAGCCTCTATTTCCACCCACCTTTCTCCCATGCCCCAAAACCTCACTTATTCTCCACTACCTTTTATCCCAGATTTAGCCCTTGTACAACTTTTATTATTTCCATCCTTCAACTTTGTCCCCAGTTACAGCAAAGTGAGATTAACTTTTACCTGTTCTCAGTAAACAACGTCACATTGGGTCATTCCTCAAGTGTCTCTCTAACTCACTTAAGCTTTCAGCTATCTCTGGTGCAAACAAAATGCACAGCCCACTGCAGAAGGGTAACCTTGCCTGACTTCTGTGACCTTTATTTGTGTCCTCCTGTTCCTAGTAAATGCAGAGAGCTGCGGGCAGAAGCACAAACTCTTGATCCACTCTGCCTTAGAAGCACACTCTGAGAAGAGGAAGAAGTGACTTTACGATTCCACAAACAGGCAATAGCCCTGGCCACCTTCTGTGACAGATTGGCTCCCAACTGTAGTAGTTTCTAAAGTATTCATATTTTGTGTGGAAATGAGTAAAAACTTTATTCTAACCTGTCAAAACTTAAAAGTCCTGTCCTGAACAGAGCTCGTGAAAAGTGCCGAGCCATTTGGCAGCTTCATAGGTATGGATTTGTACTAAGATGCAGCTGGCATTACCCACGTTTGCTTCACCACAGCAAGGAGGTCTACTGAAAATCCAAGAAGCTGTACTGTTTTAACAGAACATAAGCTGCATTAATGAGTACTACCTTCCAGCTGGTCAGAAGAGGTGGTGTCATTCTCATGCAAGGATTTTGCTTACTGAACCATCACAAATACAATCCAAGCACCTGCTTAAAGAACAAACTCCAGAGTCCTATTACGAACGGCACACGTGACACTTATGCAAGCCTCAGAATCTCTGATGATCTGAAAATATCTGAGCAACTGCCATCATCAACACATACTTTTCTCTACCAGTGGATGAGTCTTAGCTTGCCATGAAACATTCCCTCACTAAACTTCTCTATCCCTTCTCAAACATCCACCACCGTTCTCTACTTCTCCCCTGACTTCTTCCCTTTCCACCTTTATACTTGTAAGGACAAGAAACCCCCAAAACAACAACCTTGGAATTTTACTTTTCTCCACCATCATTAAGAAACAAGCACACTGAGCCTCTTCAATGAGTGGTGAAGACCATTTGCTCAAGCACACCAGCAAAACAGCATCCACAAGAAGCATAAAAATAGATGAGAGTAGGAAATCAGAGATGAGACAGGGAAATTGGCAGAGCGTAACAGAAATGGCAACACAAAAGGAACTCAGAAAGAGAGGGTCAGAAGAAAGAATGGAAGAAAAAATTTAAGATAGAGATAGACAAAAGATTAGTTACTGAGAAGGAAAAATGTTTCCAACAGAGTTCCTCTCAAACAGCTTAAAATCCTAGCTTCTACCGGAATACAACAGAATAGATAAAATTAACAACAAACAGAAAGGAAAAAACAGGGTAACAGTAATATGAGCACAAGTTAATTAATATAAGCAAACAGTTCAGCAGGGAGAATGCACAGATCATCATCAGCAGGCTCTAGTTAGTGCCTTTATGAACGATCAGCAATAATCAACATGAATCATGAATACATTAGGCACACACCTGAAGCAGGATGCAAGCAACAGCTATTCCACTCCAGAGATTCCTAATGAAAACCACTTCGGAGCACTGCGACAAGAGACAGTGTGCCTGCACTTCTTTTCTTCACCTTCACTTTCAGCAAGTAGGAGTGGACTATGTATCAGGCAAATTATAAGGTCATGGAGGCATAGAAATTATCAGTCGCGTTGCTTTATTCAAATTTGAGTTTATCACAGCTCAATACAAGCAGTGCAACATGCTCAGATAATTACACAGGACGAATTTCAACAAGTTGTAAGTTAACTGAGTTCAACAAGTTAGTAAAACATTTACACAGACATTACAGTTGACCTCCACAGCACTGGCCTGAGTCCAGTGACGGAAGGTAGAACACTCATTTCCCAACACAGAGAAACACATGTAAGTATCATTGGTATAAGGCAGATTTTAGATACTAAACCAAAAAGTTGAAGCACATCCAATGTAAAGCCTTGGGAGCTACACAGACCATATGATCCAGAAATCCTGGGATGCTGCATAGAGACTGCCAAGACATAGAGACTGCATGAATAGGAAAGGGAAGAAAAAAAACCCAAAAACAAACCAACCCAAAACCTCCCAAAATCCAATCAAACTCTCCTTATACAACAAAACTAAAACCTTTGCCATAATAATAAATCATAAACCTGAAGACAGCAAAACACAACCTTAATTAGAGTTCACCATACACAGAAACACTGATAGTTTTCAAGACAAGAAAGTCTCACCCACATTATTGAATATTTCTGACAAAAGAACATGCAAAACCCAAACCACAGCAACAGGAGCATCTCCCTGTAAAAAAGAATCTGTCCTGAGGGGACAGAAAAGCAGCCTACCTGAGATACACTAGAATTTCCCTTCTGTTTCCTAAAATATTACTGGGAAATATTTGGCTATAAAGAAAAAAAATTAGAAAATAATTAGAAACATTTACAATATATAAACATTTAGGAAAATATTTTAGGAAACAAAATAGATGATTTATGTAATTAAATTTGTATTGTTATTTACTGCTCAAGCACACCAGAAATCATTCAGAATGGAAAGTCTATCTTCTGCACTAAACCAGTAACAAAATCTATTTTCCAGATGAGCTGCTCTTACGGTAACAAGATCTATTTCCCACATGAGCAGTTTTTACACTTAACACTCATGACTATGCAACTACATTTTTACCTTCCCACCCCTCCTCCCCCCGAAACAAAAAGTCATTACATTTTTTCTGGACTTATTTTTATCGAGTTAAAAAAAAAAAAAGCTTTCTTGGATTGTTTTGACAAAAAATCAAGCTTCTTAAAAGCACACAGCTTAAAAATCACAATACAAAGAATAACTGAATTCATTAGTAGAATTTCCCAGCATTTCCAGAAAGATAAGGGCACGATATTCCTTGCATACATACATTTTGGGAAAAAATCTGGATCTAGAACTTTAAACGCTAGAAAAAAAACACTCCAGAACCAACCCACAAACACGCGTTATCAGCAGCTTTAATCTTCTTTCCCCACGCTGAGGCTCCACATACACATTATTTATTTATCCTCACGTCTGGCCAACTGGGTTTTCAATTTTTCCCTATTTAATTAGCTCAAGGCAGCTTTCCGAGAGCGCGCTGTGCCCTCCCGTTCGCCAGTCCCCCTGCAGGGGCTTCCATTGGA
>JAVJGI010000063.1:64110456-64131009 GCA_035590275.1 Ibycter americanus
CGTCGCGGGAGGGCGCCGTCCGGTTTCCATGGGAACAGGCCGCCGCGCGCGCCCCGCTGCGGCCTGAGGGCAGGGGGCTGGCGGTCCCGAGGCAGGCGACGGACAAAACAGATTCAACTTGGGGAAATGAATTTAATTTATTACCAATCAAATCAGAGTAGGATAATGAGATAGAAAACCAAATCTTAAAGCACCTTTCCCGCACCCCTCCTTTCTTCCCAGACTCAACTTCACTCCTGAGTTCTCCATCTCCTCCCCTCTCCCAGCAATGCAGGGGGACAGGGAATGGCGTTTGTGGTTGGTTCACCACACGTTGCCTCTGCTGCTTCTTCCTCCTTGCACCCTTCCCCTGCTCCAGCGTGGGGTCCCTCCCACAGGAGACAGTCATCCATTAACTTCTCCAGCGTAGGTCCTTCCCATGGGCTGCAGTTCTTCACGAACTGCTGCAGCGTGGGTCCCTCCTGTGGGGTGCAGCCCCTCGGGCACAGCTGGCTCCAGCCTGGATCCCCTGTGGGGCCACAAGCCCTGCCAGCAACCCTGCTCCAGCCTAGGCTCCTCTCCCCACAGGGCCACAAGTCCTGCCAGGAGCCTGCTCCAGCATGGGCTTCTTGTGGGGTCACAGCCTCCTTCGGGCATCCACCTGCTCTGGCGTGGGGTCCTCCCTGGTTGCAGGTGGATATCTGCTCCACTGTGGGCCTCCACGGGCTGCAGGGGCACAGCCTGCCTCGCCATGGTCTTCACCACAGGCTGCAGGGGAATCTGGTCCAGCACCTGGAGCACCTCCTGCCACTCCTTCTTCACCGACCTGGGTGTCTGCAGGGTTGTGCTGTCACATATTCCCGCTCCTCTCTCTGGCTGCAATTTATTGCACAGCTTTTTTCCCCCACCTTGAATACACTATTGCAGAGTTGCTACCACCATCACTGATGGGCTTGGCCTTGGCCAGTGCCGGTCCATCTTGGAGCTGGGTGGCACGGGCTCTGTTGGACATAAGGGAAGCTTCTAGGAGCTTCTCACAGAAGCCACCCCTGTAGCCCCCCGCTACCAAAACCTTGCCACGTGAACCCAATACAATAATATTACGGATGTTGCTTTGAACTTACTATTAATTTCTAGACTTGTTATTTCATGGAAGGGCAGCTTCTGCTGAGTTTGCAGCATTTCTTCTAATGATGAATTCCTTGTGGTTTTTAAAACACTGCAGCTCGGTATAATTTCAGACATTCACTTCTGTGTGCTCTGTGTTTTATGTTATAATATTTGGTGATTGGTCTCTCTCATTTTGCTTTCTTATTGGTGATTTCTGATTTGCAGGCAGACTATTATGCCCATCAATTAAAAGAACTGGAAGTGACATTTCAGAAAAAAGTCAGAGAAATTGGCCAAATTCAATTAGAACTGAGATTAGTAAAGGAGTTCCACTGGGAGAAAGCAGCTATGGAGAAAGAGCTGGAAGATGTAAGTTTGCCATAAATACGCATTTGCAATATTTATTTAAAAAGCAACTTTTCTGTCTGCATGGCAGCATAGAGTTTGGGAGTGGAGAACAGACATGGCCAATCTACTGAACGTTTTTCTTTACAGAGTGAGGAAAAGCACGAGGCTGAAAAAATGCAACATCTGTAGCCAGAACTCACTTCTGTACTGGTCCAGCGCTGTAGGCTTGTTTTTGGGTTTTTTACACAGAAACATGGAATCATACAAACATGTATGTGGATGGACTAGATCATCTAGTACATACTTCAAAGATACATCTGGAGGAGCTAGCGATTGCATATAAGCAGTATAAGTCTAATTGATTTCTTACTAGTCAGCTCGGTTAGGATGTGAATGCTAGTATTGTATCATCTTTTCAACCACATAAGCTATTTAGAATGTAAAACTAGGGGCTGTCTTTCACTAAGGACCTAGACAGCACATCACCTAATCAAAGATACTTTGGAGCTACAGTACAAATACTAAATAGTAGTACTGCCTGTAAAACATCTCAACTTGGGATGAAAAAGTATCCCAGATAACTGATGACATGAAAAAGGTGCCTCGAGCAATTCAAGTGCCTTGCTGACTCAGCTCAGGAATTTTTTTCAGCCACAAGAAGGGGCTTAGAAACAACACCAAATGTTTTCCATGGAGACAAGTGATTGGTCAACAGCATTTGGATTATTAATATATAGCTGCTTTTAAGCTATTAAATATGAGTTAGGCATTTTTCAAAGAGTGCTTGGGGTGTTGGACTTAGAATGATCTTGATGACTGAATGAATAGACAAAGCAGATTTCTAAAACTGATCATTAGAGTGACAGAGGGTGTGTGAATGACTGTCAGTGATGTGAAAATACAGGCACACTATGGAACTATGAAGGGGAAGCAAAGCAATAATATGAGTCAGAAGGTTAAGTGAATTTTATAGATTGTGTAAAAATTTGATGAAGACTGCGGGTAGTGCCAGGAAAGAGTATCAAATTCCTTCTTGAAGAGCACATCCACACTTTTAGTTATATGGCTGAAATAAAATGCCGTTACTAAAGAAATTTTATTTTTTATTGTAGTTAAAAGAGTACATGGAGATTTTAATCAGGAGACATCAAAAAGTGGTTGTGAGACTGGAGAGGAGGTTTCTTGAAGAAAAGGTGAAGACTGACAGGCAGTTAAAAGAATTGTTACTAGAACAAAATGATTTCTCCCACTTCCTACTCTGGTTTGTATAGTTTTCACAGCTCTTTACTGAGCATTTTACAATTTCCCACATCAATGCAAGTATGAGTGAATTGGAGGCTAGGTGCAGCTTTCCAAGGAAAAACATGGGATGTTAGGATCACAGAAGGGCTATATTCACCACTTCCATGAGGAATTTCAGTGCCCTCAAGGGTTCGTTCTTTAGTAAGAAGTTGGGTGAGCTGAGAACTGTGGGTGTGATTTTAGAAGTAACAGTTTCAGGTTTTAGCTTTGGTGCCACAGGTCTCACACAAAATGTAAACAGGCTTTTCTCCATTTCAGAAAAGACTGGAGGAAGATGCTGAGGAAAAGCAAATAATGATGGCAGAGACTGCCCAGTGTGAGGCTGTTCTGTAAGACACACTTGCTTACTTTACAAAACCTTCTTAGCACGGTGGTCTAGATAACAAATTGCCCATGTGGCATGAGCTTTGAAGGGCAAAATCAATGACGACCTAGGTTGTTTTTATATTTCAAATGTCAAGATGATGTCGGCACTTACATTTAAACTGTAGGACTCATGCAGGTTCCAGGGGAGAACTGGATGTAATATCACAATGGTACTGCTGTTTTCTTCATTTTCCCAGACCAGGTGTAGGACTGGAAGCAAAGCTATGAAAACTTGGTAGATACCTGTAAGAATTTTACAGCTTAGCTCTGGAATTAGGACACTGAAATATTGATTTTAATATAAAAAAAGCAAGAAAGGTTGTGATTAAAGCTTTTGAATTTTATTTCCCTCTGTCCAGGCAGCTGAACAGCAATGGGAGAGAGGTGTTTAAGGAGAATGTTTGTCTTCATGATGCATCTGCTTACCAGCTGAAAGAGACAATGGAACTGCAGAAAATCAAACAGAAGTTAGAAGAGGACAAAACTCTTCTATTACAGGAGAAGGTTTCTGCTCTTGTTTTAATTCTGCTTCATTCCCCTCCAGGAAGGGGTACATCTGTATACAGATGTAAATTTACTGAGATAAACCTCTTCCTGGTCAGATGCCTCCGCAGTTACTGAATCTGGAGTTGTCTGTAGAAGAGCTCTTACTTGATCTTAATTATGGAGGAGAAAGAAGGAAGAGTTTCCTATGCTAGCCCATTAAGAATAGGTCTCTCTGTAATGTATACTACATACCAAGCCTTATCTGAATTTTCTTGTAAACAAAAACCTGATCCCAGAGAAGTATTCACCCTCCAGTGTGAAGGTGCCAGCATGTTTACTGCATTGTCCGTGTTGCTGGGGGAAAAAAACCCGTCCAGGTTTGGTGCAAATGAAATAAAAGCCCAAATAATTTCTTCTCATCTTTTAGGAAACCAATGAAGGTTTGATTCAAAAAAAGATCCTACAGATCAATTGCCAGAAAGCACAGATTGGGATTCTGCAGCATAAGGCGGAAAAGCTGGAGCTGGCCTTATGTCACATGACCAGAGAATCTGTGAGAGAGGCTCAGAAAACACAGCACTAGGCACTGACAGAAAACTAGGCAAGCATGGTGGAGATCAAGAAACTGCAGCAACTACTAGAAATGAAGGATCGGGAGAAGAACCAAGTGAAGAAACTAGCCCAGAATATCTTAAATGGGAGGACTGAGGTGGAAAGGTTCTTCCTAGATGCTCTGGAACATGTGAAGTAGATCACATCCAGTAGAAAGCACTACAAGAGAAGGGCCCAAACTGCCGATTACAGACAAATGATGGAGGCATGTGCAGGGAAGGAAGAATTTCCCAAAATCAAAACATTCAAAAGCAACATAAATAGCACAAACAGTGTGTACAGAGACCTAGAAGTGGCAGAGAAATGCTACTGGTATCACTTTTTGGTCATTATTTCTATGGATTAAATTAAAGATAAGCTTGAAAGAGTTCTTTGCATATTCTGCCATGTGCTGTGGAATTTGATATAGAACTTCCAGTACAGATGTGTTTCTGCAGTTTGGTTTTAATAATTATTGTTGCTTCCCTAATATTTTTGGTTTTACAGGCATTGCACTTCTGGCATTGCTCTTTTTCTTTTTACTCGCTCCAGTGAGCTAACAACACTGAAGCCTAAAAATTACAATTAAGATGCTAACTGCTCTTTAGTATGTTGTTGATCATTTTAACAGAAACATCCAGTAGATGGCAAATCCAGTCTTTTTTCAACTGTTTTTCCATATGTCAGAAGCCCCAGCTTTGCATTATGCTTTCAAAGGCTGTTTTCCTCAAGCTTCATAATAATCTAAAAATTAAGCGTTTACATGAAATAGACTCTGACATATCAAAAAAGAGATCACATGCAGTACATCACTGATTGACAGGATCACATTTTATAGTGAATAAAACAAAATCTCAGCTTTGTGAGTATCTCAGAATCTGTATTAGGATGCAGCTTAATTTTAGTTAGGGCTACACGTGCTGCAGTGGCCAGGACTACAGGTCTTGAGCCTCCTGCTAGAAATCTGTGCTTACAAACTGCAGCAGTGTCCAGGCACTTGGATTTTAAGCCATAGAGTTAAGACCCCCTATAGCTGAAGCTTGCGTACATCCTTGGTGAGAGGTCAAAATTACCTCACTCCCAAACAAAATGTTTGCTTGGTATGCATTGGCTATTGAATCACTTGGCGACACACAGTCAGAATGCTTTGTTCAGTTCAGGTTATCTTACCTCAAAAATGATAACAGCAGAAACATTTCATCAAAAATCAGAGCTGAAAGTAGTTACTGAGATCTAAGGAAGCTTCTCCTTGGAGCAAGAGAAGGGGAAGAGTGGAACTGAGAATGAAAATTGGTTATACATATTGACCCTTTTATGTATGAACACGAGAAGCAAGGGAAGGACAATGTACTTGAAACTAATACGTTCGTATTAACCCTCCCCCTCCCAGTATTCATTACACATGTAACAGAAACCACTGGTTTTGTTCTTCTTAGTTTAGAGAGCCATAGATCTAGAAGCTGAAAAGACAGCACTGTGCGCTCAGATCTATTTTTTTCATTTACATGCTATAATTAGCTGAACAAGAGCAACGCAGCGCTAGGATTTAAAGCCTGTTTTACAGGTACAGAACCTAAGAGAGAGATGCCTTTGAAATTTGCATCTAATACATTGATCTTTTCTCTGTTTTCCAGAGAAAAAATCCAGTTTGAAAAAGTCGTTATCAGTGAGCTGACACAGGAACAAAAAGAATGTGTTCTGTGGTTGCTTTTTACCAAAATGAATGGCACAAATCCATGGTAATATTCTGTTTCTTTGGTAGGTGAATGCTGATCTTTCCCTGTTACAGGAGCTGGGCTGGTAACTCCAGTTCAGGGGATTCCAGGAAACTGTGAATCTAACTAACTGTGTGGCTTGGTGTGAGATACATTAACCTTTGAAAAAGTTGATAAACTGTATACTAGTTTTGGACATACACCAGACTGTACTGTTAGATTTTTATGTGTAGTATCAAAAGAAAAGCAAGTGGAAGTAAGTTTTGGTAGTGCTGAGGAAGGGAGGAGAGGTGAGGAAAATTAACTTTGCTCAGTGCAGTGGGATTAATTTTGTTCAGCCGTTAATGAATATCTATCCATCTTGACCAAACAACTAAATAATGCGTATTGTGACAGTAGCACTCCTCACATATATTTCTTTTAAATAAAAGTACCGTAAAGCCATCTGCCTGGTATTAAAAAGTACAAATATCCACAACCAGATTATTAAAAGCGTGCTTACTCTATGGCTCATTGCTGTCTGCGTAAGAAACTTGTGATCATGACTTTAGAGATACCTAAAATATGCCTTATACTGGGAATTCAAAGTTCAAACAGCATTAAATATATAATAAGCCGTGAACTGGGACATAGGAGGGCCCAAAGAGAAATCTAGAATGCTACGATTTTTAATGTAGTTTGGGGAGATCTAATGCTTAGGGTGGAATATCAGCTTCTCTGTGTTAAAAGAGTTTATTTAATTTTTTAAAAATTAAATCTTATTAGCAGAAGTTATATTAATGGAATTTTGGCAAATTTTGTTAAAGTTATTACAGTGGAAGTAAGAAATGTATAATTAAATGATTCACCCATCAGCTTCTATGGTTCTAATTTATGCATGGATTTAACTCCTTTTCTCAGTATTTGCCAACAAATAAGAGCAGACATAAAGCTGCAGAGTATGAAAGCTTGAGGAATGGAATACAAGCACAAGTTGACTTATGATTAAAATCAGTTCTGTAAAAAATTTTTGTTTCTCCTCATTCCCTTTTAATTGTAATGATTTTGCCACAAAATACAGAATTCTGTAGCAAACTGAACTCATGTTTGATTCATAGTGCTGACTTTGGAAAGTGTACTTACTGCAATAGCTCAGGTGCCCTGGCATTCTTGCTTGCTGTTTATTTTAGAAAACAAGTTTGGTGTGGAATTAGAAACCTGGCTGAGCGTAAATCACCGTTAGATGAGGATTATGTTGCTCTTATGTCTTCCTCACAGGAAATACACCAGTTTTGGCTACTTCAGCTCCAGCTCCTGACAATACTAAAGAAGAAAGCAAAACTTGGTAAAATGCTAAATTATACCACATCATCTAACACCTCCTCAGTCCTGATTATATATAATGGATGCCATTGTCTCTGTCATCCCTCCCACTTTAGAATACTTTAGAATAAGTAGGGAGGGGTTCTGGCATGCCATCACGTCAGACACAAGGCAGTTAAGCATGCAAAAAAAAAAAAAAGGTAATACTCAGGCATCAAATGACCAGATAAAAATCGTAATCAGGAGCCCTGGAGGGATTTATATGAAAAGATGAGAGACACGTCCTTTGGAGAGACAGACCACTACTTCCAGAAATGGGGATGGGAGCTGTAGCCTTTTTTTTTACATAGACAGCCTTTTAAGAAACCCAGAAGTGGAAGTCACAGGGTCCAATTCTCAAAGGTGGTTAAACTATTTTAATATAATTTTTGGACTTAAGAGTATCAAATAGCTTTGACAATCTAGACTGCAGCGCCTTCTAGGCAAGAAACAATTTTTAATAGGAGACAAATGGTTGACTATAAAATTGTATTTTAATATAGTCTAAAGAAATCTGTTATGAGATACTTTATACTTAGATTTGTATAATATAGAAGATTAGCTTAATTTTTATAGTGAATATTGAATGAACAAGCGTGTGGAAAGCAGTAACAGCAGTGAGATGAGGCAGGTACGTCATGATCAGTCAGCATCTGCAGCTTGAACTGAAGAGGTGTTTCATTAATTAAAAAAGGCAGATAAAAGGTTTGTGTTTCTAGTACCATTATTTAAAACCATCTGTTCAAAAAATGCTGTTGGAAATGTAGATAATCAGAAAAGATGTTTGCACACAAATGAAAAGATTAAACGAGTGTCTAGATCAGGTGTGGAGAATGTGCAGGGATACTCCTGCAATTCTTCAGGGAGCAGGTAAGCTTGATAATAGACTGCTTTTGTTACGGAAGCTGGATTTTAGAATTGCTAAAGGAAAGATATAATGGCTTTTAATAGGACAACAGAAAAGTCACAATAGCAATACTGATTAGGAAGAAAATTAAGGCATTTTGAAAGTGAATGACTGTAGATAGTATTACAGACTGTTAATTAGTATTCCTTTCCCAGGTGCATGAATGAATGCCAGTGTCTTAATGGTGATTTACCTAGAAAATTTTACCTTTGCAGCACAGAAAATCCTTCTCCCAGCACAATATTCATTACACAGCAGGCCAAATTATCAGATTCATCGTCTTCTGCAGTAATCCTTCCGCATATTCAGATGTTAACACTACAGACAGAGTAAGGCAGCTGTACATTTTGCATCAACAGCAACAGCAATTACCGACTCATCTGCACTTCTCATTTTGAAAGTTACCCTGTCAGCAAAGCTGTGAATTCTAAATCCCCTGTCTGCTGCACTGCTGCTTTGACTACATGTTTGAAATCCCTCTGAAATATATTTTCTTCCTTAAAGATTTTATTCGTTCCCAAGCCAGGAGCTCAGATGACCCTGTACAAAGCACTAGGATTTGGACTAGTGCTTAGAACTCTGTATGTATGTGTTGCTATGATTTGATGAAGATGGATTTTCAGTTTGTAATAAAGTCATTTATGTGAAGCTTAAGAGTTTTCATGTGTATGTGCAAACAGAAGCAAGGCATTCCTTGAAATGCTGTATGAGGAAATTGGTACAGAAGTCCTTGAAATACTGTAAAAGGAGTATGTATACATGGGTTACAAGGGTCACAAACCAGCCTCTGTGAAGAAGGGAATAAAGTCAACATCACACCTATGTAACATCTTCGCAAGGAACAGCCATATTCTGCAGAAATGCATTAGCATGTTTTTAATTTGTAATCAAATTGCAAGGTAAGAATTTCCCTCTAGGGTATAGCAGAGGAATAAAAGGATACAAACATTAGTGAATGCAGAGCAACTGCACTAATACATAACTGTCAGTTACAAGGCATCTTTACCAGAAGGCAGGATACAAAGTGTTCACGTTCAGGTTGTTTAATGAGAACAAGTAACGGTTATAATCATTAGAATAATATTATTTTCCATGGGTGCTTGAATAGTTCCCTGCAGATCCCTTGTGGCTGCATCACCTTCCAGGAACCAGCAATAAAAATATAGGCTCTCCAGCTCCAAATGCAGATTCTTAAAAATCAGGTATCCGAAGTCTTATCCTTCTCTAGTAATGGGACCTGCAGTCCCTAGAGAACGTGACTGTGTTTGAGCAAACGTGATGAGGAGTCAATCAATCGAGACAAGAAATACAGCTACAGTCAGGAAAAAGAAGCCAACAGAACAGGCGTGGCTGCTTTGTGATTAAAAAACCTGTTCTTTCTTCCTACTGACCTGTCTACTTACTCTCCCTTCCACCCAGACCCGTATGATTGCTGTGACGCAAAGATACATATACATGCTTATGTTTCTGCTTCCACAGTTTCATTATGCTACAGGACCTGTAGGCACATACCTGTTAGCACAGTAAAAAGGCACCAAACAGCTTTCAGGTATAATGGAATTGACAGCAAGCTGGAGAATACAAGCCACATGCACAAGAACAGAAGTTTTCAAGCTGTCAGAGGCATGGTGAAGGTCACTGCACCATACAGGGATTTCTTTCACCCTCAGACAAGCAATCAAATATGATTTCCTGAAAAATCCTTAGAAAGCTATTTCCCAAGTGTTTTGGAAACTGCTCAACAGATGAAGACTGACATTTTCAACTCCCAAACTTGCTGTCTTCATTGTATGTAAAGTCACTTCTATGAGACATGCCAGGTGTCCCAGTTACATCACTCAAAATGAGTACTCATCTTTGAGTAAGGTGAAATCCAAATCTTAACATGGAAGATAAAGAAGTAAAGAAAACTGCTACAAGATGTAGCTAGGAGTGAGTCACTAAGGCTAAAAGATACTGAAGTGGAAGCCAGAGTAATGTTCAAGTTCAGAGGGTCTGGAAAGAAAGACACACTAAGACCAATCTCACTGTCTGCCCTTTCAGTCAGATAAGGTAATTTCACCTGTCATACGTTGTAGGAGAAAAACTGAGTTCAGCTAGCCAAAAAACACTGACAGCAACAGAAAACCCGGACTGTGCGTTACATGAGCCTGCCTGATCTGCACAGAAACAGAGGTCCTTGAGAAAAATGGAGTTTTCTATTCATTCCCAAGGAAATGATGATAGTCAGGACAAAGCTGGAAAGTGCAGCATAGAAGGAGAAGGCCACCAGGAACAGCATCTGCAAAAGCTGACTTAGTTTCCCATAGTTGGCATAACCACAGCAGGCTTGGTAACGGTGGCATCTTCCTCTTTCCATTGAGAAATGATAGTTTTCAGCTGTGTGTAGAACTGCACTCCCTGGAGGAGAGACACACAGATCAGATGTCTGGCCTTATGAATTTTTCAGGTTTGCACTAGTAATGCAACAAAGTTTTTGCTTTATCTACAGAGGGCTGAGTGTTCCTCTGCGGGAACAATTCCTGTTAGCCTGTTCCTTTTACCAGTTCCCTAAAGATTCTGGTTTTGTGAGAAAGCCTGCTACTTAGTTCTTGCTCCCTTCTCAAATCTCCTAAAAAAAGACTTGTCTTTTTATATTGGGGGGGGCGAGAAAAAAAAAAAAGGAGGAATTGGTTATTGTAATATGCTTTATGGTAGCTGTGATCACTGGCTGGTCTTCAGTTTCCTGGTTGAGATGGCTTCAAAGTCTCCTTACTAATGAGGTCTGATGACCATCTCCCCACTGCCATTTATAATGTGATTTATCACAATTCAACCCAACAGAGTACTCTGATTCAGTAAGTTACCTGCTTGCCATAGAAATTGGTGTCCCCTCTGAAAGAAGCACGGGAGCCGGTGAAAGAGAACATGGGCAGAGGTACCGGGATTGGAACGTTGACACCCACCTAAACCAAAGGAAAGCTGCCATATTAACCACAAGAAGTAGCAGATTGCAAAGCACTCTCCAAAATCTACCACATTTTTGTTTCCTTAAATCTGAGACCGGGTACCCTTGGCTGAATAGTCACCGATTAGTCATGACAGCTGGATGGCTATGCACTGTAAATGGTGAGTACTAACAGCAACAATTCTAGCTTGAACATACCTGCCCCACATCTACTAAGTGAGAATATTTCCGAGCTGTGGCTCCATTGGTGGTGAAGATTGCAGTTCCATTTCCATAGGGGTTATTGTTCACCATCTCAATGGCATCGTCCAAGGTCTCTGCTTCCAAAACCACTAGGACAGGCCCAAAGATTTCCTCCTTGTAGCAAGTCATGTTTGGCTGCCAAGATAAACAGCAGAAAAAGCAGCTTATATATACGATACAATGAACAGTTTTGTAACAATTTTATAATAAAAATATCCTAGTAAATAGGATATAATAATGCTGCTGCTAATAATAAACACATGCTGCTAATGCTCAGGGTATTCCTAGGATCACTCACCACACTGCATTGCCACAGGCCATCCTTCAGTCCTCCTTGCCTTTTCAGCGTTTCCCATGCCCTGCCATCTATCTAGTCCACTAAAGAGGGCACCACTTTTCATCTCTGGAGCACTTTCTGCTTTTACTGCCTGCCTAACCTCACTTACAGGTCTACTCTGACCAAGGGTGATTAAGACTGGGATTAATTTAAGAAAATTTGCTTCAGTTCTTGTTGACAAAGTGTCTAGAACCTGCTACCCTTTCCAACTCAGTGTCCAGGATTTATGTCTGATAATTAGCAACATCTGACAAATACAAAACCACAAAAAAATACAAATGAAGTTGGTGAGTACTTTAATCACTAACAGCTAGTGCAGCAAACTACAAAACATTCATTTGACAAGTTGTAAGTTTTAAATGGCTCATAATATTATTAACCACTGTATAACAAAACTAAGAATCACAAAATCTCAGTGAAACTTTTACTTTTGAATACCTAACAATATTTATGACATATCACAGGAATATTGAAATATTTCAAGATGTTTAATAAAAATAAGGCAAGAAAATTCTGAGATAGATTAAAAGCCTGAATTATATAATAGTATAAACAATAAAATTCAAAGAATACAAAGTACAATAATAGACTTACCAAGATTGGTTTACTGTCATATATTACACTCACCAAATAGCCCACGAGGAATTGCATACTTAAATACTAAGGAAATCATACCAGCTAATTGTATAAACATAACAGAATGAATTTAGGTATGAAAAGTCATGTGGATGTGTACCTGGTAAAGAATATTCCTCTGTAGTGGTGTCCATCTGTTGCACACCATGCATTATATCGAGAGGCTGACTCAATTAAGTTGTGAATATATTCAACAACAGAGATTTTGTACCATACCCTATACTATTCTTGTGAAGATTTCCACAAACATTTGACTTCTGTTTCTGCAAGTCCTTAAATTGCAAACTGCAGGAATTTATAATGGTGGAAGGAAAATTGCAAGTTTGTTCATCACACTCTTCCTTAGGAATCTGCTGCTGGCCGTTACTACAGATAGTACGCTATGCTTGATGGACATCCAGTTTAACACAGTACAAACTGTCCATATCTTCTTTTAATTGGCTGCAATCCATTCATGTTAAGGTCATTAACCTCGTTCAGAGTATGTTGTACTACTGCAAATTCTTTTATCACCTCCACAACAGCATTACAATGAGGACTTCATTGGAATGGTGCAAGGGAAGGCTGAGCCATTTATGAACTTTCTACCTGGTGATTACTGATTGCTGACTGATTTGGGTAACCTATTTTTCAACTGACCCTGCAACATACACTATCAAGCACTGGGTTTGGTCATCTTACCTTGACATTGGCAAGGATCGTTGGCCCAACAAAATTGCCATTTTCATAGCCCTTCACTTTGATACTACGTCCATCCAGAAGGAGGCTGGCACCTTCTTTTACTCCTTTCTCAATCAGATGGCAAACCCGTTCCTTAGCTTGGGGACTGATTAGAGGCCCTAGATCTGCTCCAGGCTGGTCTCCTGTGAAGAGGCAGAGATGTCAAGTTTTTAACCCTGACAGCTTCCACTTCACAGGCATCATAGAGATAACTACACTGGCAGGAAAAATCTGAAAATCCTGGTATTTCTGAGATGCAGAAAATGGTTTGCGAAATTAATGAACAGGAGTGACAGCCTGCAAATCTCACAATTGATAAATAAGAGAAGTTGTAAGCATAAGCATAATTTTAGATCACGGGGAAGCCAAAATTCAACAACAGATTCTTCTCAGAGAAGAAACTTTTCCCCTTTGCAGGACTTTATTGAACATAAACAAAAGTTAATTCTCCTAGAATTAATAACAGTCTAGTTCTTCCGAAGTACTTGTTTCCAATTTTCCTTTTTATTGCATGCTTGCCACAAATTGGAAGGATCTTGTAAATGAGGTTGCTGTATATAAATGGTACATTTGAGTTAAACATAGGACATAACCTCAAAGTTCCAGTTAAAACAAGACTGATCCTGTAAACCTTGCATCACAGTCATACAGCCAAGCTTTCCTACATATTCCTAACTCCAAGTCTAGGGCTGTGTTTCCCAACCCAGACAATCTGCCAGCTGCTACCCCTACACACCAAACCTATGGTGCCAATAGCTCT
Source organism: Ibycter americanus (assembly GCA_035590275.1). Taxonomy (NCBI): domain Eukaryota; kingdom Metazoa; phylum Chordata; class Aves; order Falconiformes; family Falconidae; genus Ibycter; species Ibycter americanus. The sequence goes on from JAVJGI010000063.1 coordinate 64,124,245, forward strand.
AAGGGACACACTGTAGTATGGCAAATACACTGACCTAAAAAGCTACAGTTGTGCAGAAGTGAAGTACCTTGTAAGAAATTACCACAGTCTGTACCTGCATTTACACGTAGATTTTTGGCTCTGTCCACAAGCTCTGGCAGCCATTTCTGAGCTTCTCCCACTAGAATTGCTGTAGACAGGGCCATGCAGCGTTGGCCAGCTGCTCCAAAAGCAGCTCCAACCAGCTGGTTCAATGTGTTCTCTTTATTGGCATCAGGCATCACCACACCATGGTTCTTGGCTCCCTGAAATATAACACATACACAGTCTCCCATTATTAACCATCCCAGCGCTCTTCTTCTCTAGCTCTCTGGCAGTAGCTTCATACAGCATCTACGACTCTGTTACCAACAGGCTGGCAAGAAGGACAGCCTCATCACTTAACTATCAGTAGCAAAGTCAGCTTCTGCTGCTGAGTGGTGCGGTCTCTTTTAACATTCACAGGAGACAGAGGCAGTCTATGTGCTGAAGTATGCTCCATTCAGAGGCATTACCATGTTGGCCTGGACTCTCTTGCCATTCCGGGATCCCCTCTCATAGATGTACTCTCCAGCCTGATTAGATCCCACAAAGCTGATTGCTCTGATATCCGGATGGTCACAAATGAAATTCACAGCTTCAAACAGGAAATAATAAATTATAACTGTGGTGCATAAATGCTTCCCTCCGATCCCATCCCCATAGTGCTGAATCTGTGTCTCTTTCTTCTGACCAAAATTCTTGCCTCTGCTTCCTACATCTCGGTTCCCCCACTGTCTGTGTATCTCTCCACTGATTTCTCAGCACATGCACTCCTTCCTGCCCCTGTCCTCATACACCTGGCTCTCTGCCATTCCTTCATGCTTTGGGCATTGCCTGAGCAATGCTGAAGTGGAGTTACTGTCGTCTATTTGTATCCTCATGCTCTGAAGCTACTTGTGTGCTGTAAAAAATACCACGTTAGGAGCCAGAATACTGGCACTGTATGTTCAGTGAGGCATTTAATTCTTGTTTAGGCTTCCTTGGGAAACCAAGATGATTTGTGTACCTACTTCAGTTGGAGCTTAGGTTGCTAAATAGAATTTCAGCACCTACATGTCTTAGGAATTCTGGTCCTAGCCCACAAAATTCTGTCCACCGTATCTCCTGAAAGATTTGGTGCAAGATGGCAAAGAACCTCCCAGTCACCTCCCTTCACCTCCACAGAGGGCTGAAATATCTGTCCAGAACCATCTAACAGCAGCAGTGGTACCAAGTGGTACCTCCACTGAACATACGCAACCCTTACATACTCCAGTTATCTCTCAAGAAGGGCTATTATTACCTTCATGTTGTCCATGGATGATATTCAGGGTCCCATCGGGGGCACCAGCATCCTGAAACAGCTTGGCAAGGAACATGAGTGCTCCTGGTACACGCTCAGATGGTTTCATCAAGAAGGTGTTTCCACAAACCATAGCCATGGGGAACATCCAAAGAGGAATCATGGCTGGGAAATTGAATGGTGCAATTCCAGCACACACGCCCAGAGGCAGACGGTAGGTATAAGTGTCCATGTCTTTAGTGATGGAGGGCATGGTCTCTCCCAGTATGAGGGATGTCACACTGCAAGCATGTTCAACCACCTCTGCAGCAGAAAGGGCAATATGCCACTGGATGATCTGTTAACAATTAGTCCCCAAACTCCCTTCTCACCACTGCCTTGACCCAAGTCTTTTTCTTCCAGACTCTTTTCCCACAACTTAAAACTCACTGTGCTCCAGAAGATCCCTTTGCTCTGCCAAGCTCTGCGAGCTCATTGTGAATGGATTATCTCGAGTGCATTATACATGTCATTGCAACAGCAGCACAGACACAACAGCCCCAGTAAAAGAAGTACAGGTACAGTAGTATTGTACCACCTGGGACTCAACCTCAGACAGCTGAGCAGGTCTTACCCCTTTACAGCAATTTGTAGTCACTCCTAGGAAAAGGAAGGATCTAACAACTCGGAAGTGATTTAAGGAAACTCTGTCTAAGGGAACTTTCCAGGTTACAGTTACAATTGCACCTTTTCTTTCTGGAGGAGGCTATGAAAGGAGCTACATATACAGACTCCCAGAGCAATCAGTTGCTCAGGAGACCTCCTCCCTTCCTATGGATTCTCAAAGCCCCTTTTTAACAGGAGGAGCCAGCAGCTTACGGAGGCCTCGGAACACATCTCCCTCAGCATCAGCCAGGGTCTTCCCTTGCTCAAAGGTGATGAGTTTCGAAATTTCTTTCTGAAAATGGAAAACACAACTTTTATGAATGTTAGAAAAGTACCTGCCCATGAAACAGGGTGCAGGGATAAAACAGTTTAAAAGAGAGATGAGTATCACAATGAACAGACTGAGCAGAACCTGGAAAAGCCTACACTGATTGATCTGCTCCTTTTAGACAAGAAACTAATACGCCACACAGGTGACATTTTAGAAAAAACAACTGTGGGTTTGGCTTGTACTCTACAGCTTTCCTGTGTCACACCACCGACAAACCAAAAAAGCAATCAGGGAGATCCAAACACATGGTAACAAACTGTTTGCACTTGTCTTTTTCAACAGGCACGTTCTCCATCAAGGGTGAAAGTTCCTCTTGTGGTCTTTTGGTAAAGGGACAAATGCAGAACAACATTCCCTAAGAAGCACTGCCTCTTTGTCCCCATTTGATGGAGATAGCTTTGCTGCACCTCTCAATGACAGTGTCTCAAGTGGCTCCTCAATCATGGCAACAACACCTCATCAAGAACTCTGTAAACCCTGAGTCTCTCACTTTAATTCCTAAAGTCAACTGCAATGCATTCAGCAACAGCCATCACACACAGCCATGGTGTCTCACCAGATTGTCTTTGATGAGTTGTTGATAACGCAGGAAAATTTGCTGGCGACTCAAAACAGAAGTTTCTGACCAGTTCCAAAAAGCCTTCTTGCAAGAAGCCACAGCTGCTTCCATCTCACTGTCTGTGGCTTTTGGTACACGGCCAACCACTTCATTTGTGGCCTGAAGGAAAAAAACCACCCCTGCATCAAAACTCAACTTCTTCCATCTATCCCCGCCAACCATTCAACGGTCCTTCCACACCACACACCTAATATCTTTGTTCTACAAGGAGCTGTATTTCTGAGGGGAGAGCACAAGAGACTCCTTCCTTGGTGCACACAAAAGGCCTGGGCTACAACTGGAATAGTTCTGAAAACCTGCAATCCACACATCTCAAAAGAGGCATCCAGAAAACTACAAAAACAGTGCTGATTTCCAGCTTGAAGTGACTTGTCTATCTTGAAGCTTCTAGAGAGTATAAAGCAAAGGTTTCTGTGGACTGTGGTCTTTTCCCTCTGCATCGTGTTGGCTCATCTGCTGTCCTTGCGCATTACAGAAGGCAAGGTTCCTCTGGAAAAAGCAGTACATGACTGTGCAATTGGCACTGAAGTTAGTTTACCTAGACCAGTAGGCCAAAGTAAGATTGTTTTATAAGCAACCTTAGTTCCGCAGTATTTTACTTTAAAAGCTTGTATTTGCAGTTTAACCTCCTTCTAATGCACTCTTAAAAATTATGTCTGCTCTGACATGACAAAAACATCAGGTACATCACTAAGAGAGAAACTACTGAAAACAATAGAAGAAAATTAAACATGACCATTGGTTGCCACATAGAGACCAAATGAGCTTCATAAACATGGCTTGCTGTTCTCATCGCTTCCACAAAGTGAATCAAAATAGAGCTTTACAGAGAAAAGTTTTAGAAACTGCTGTGCAAATGCTTACTAGCAGGAGAGTCAGAATTCTGAGCGCAATGTCATTTCCATTCATCATTGGTGGAGGACTCAGATGAGTGCAGTGCTACTAATCTAAGATTATCTTGCACTGCATAGCATCCAACCTCTAAATTCACTGTGAATATTATGGCTTATTATAGACAGAAGCTCTCTGAAACAAGAGGAGCTTCAGAGCTGTCAGGATTTTTTACCTTGGTCTGAGTGAAATCAGTCTCTATCTGGACTTCACATTCAGCTGGCATCAAATCACACCTGGTTGATTTCACATACAGGGTGAAAGAAACCCTTCAGAAATTTGACATACTGATCACAGAGCCTTTCTATGAGCAAAAAAAATGTAAGCAGAGTTTAAGCTTTCTTTCCAGGAGATCAGGATTTTACTACACAGGGGAGATAAAGGAGGTTATTGCTTTCCTAAGACTTACATTTCACGCGAAAAGGAAATTGAAAAGCAATTACACAGTGCTAAATCCATCTTAAGCTCCAGGTTTAAGCCTTTCTCAAGAAATGCATGTACTTTCCCTTCTGCCAAATGGTTGAACAGAGGCACAGACCCATGTTGCACAGTGATATATAAACTAAGACCATTTCACTTACCGGGTTGTGGATATCAATCCATTCAGTAGTTTTGGACTCAACAAACTTCCCATCAATGAAGAGTTTGGTAGTTGGCTGTGGAGGACAAAACACTGGATGGTGAGTGATCTTTGTCCAAAGGTGCCTAGATACCAGTGTGCCTTATTACATGCAAATCTTCATCATTTACCACTATGCTGCCCATTGGAGAGTCTAGAGAGAGTCTAGATCCTGTATTTTAGAGCAAGACCCAGCTAACTGCTTAAGCTGAAATTTTTCATGCTCTCTGCCCCATTTTTCTCTCGCTTCACACTAAAGTGGCCAAAATTATTTCTAAAACCAGTTATAGAAAAAATACATTGCTATGCTTATGTTCATAACTATTTCAATCTACTTAATCACCGTGTTTACTAAGTTAGAAAACTGAAAAACAGTAATTCATAAATGTTCAGAAGAAAGTTAATAATTCACCTTGTGACAATTCCATGTACCCAGTGCACACTGTACTATGTGCTTCCCTCCCATCAAGCCACTAAGTAAGTTTGTCTCTCCAGCTCACTGCTGCAGGCATAAAATTGGACTTTCCCCACTCCCCACTTGATCCTGCAACTAAAAGCAAGGAACCTGCATCTGCTGAGTTCACATTGGCTGTCCTGGCAGGCAGCACAGAAACCAGAACTTTCCAACTCAGATGCAGAGGAGAGAAAAGGAAAATTCGGAATAAGGCATGTTCAGGTAAACAGAGAGCAGAAGGAAAAGCGAGGTAGAAGCTGTAACTAGCACTGGATAGGCAACAGAACTGTATCAGGCAGGAAAACAAATTGAGACTATAAATTAAGAAACCAGAAACTAGGAGTTGGTATTGGGAGGTAAGGAGAGAACTAGGAGAGAGCAAGAACCAGTTAATCATGTCACAAAACAGTGGCTTGGGGAGAACAGATAAAAGGAAGGGGAAACAGATCTGCTGTGTAAAGAATAGAAATGGGACACATCAACAGAATGGGATATAAACCCAAATATATCAGGAAACTCTGTGAAGAAATTAAGATGTAGAATTATGAGAATGAGATGAGGACTGTGATGCTATCCAAGGTATAACAAAAGGAAAAAGAGATCAGAGGAAGAATCAGGAATATAAATGGTGTTGCCTGGATAAGTGATGACAGTGAAAAGTGGAAGAGTCAAAAAACTGAATAGCTGGGCCAAGCTGAGAAAGCTTGGAGATGAAAAAGCTAGGCTAGGAAGTGTAAACTAAGTGTTAATGAATAAGCAAGACCTAGTGATGTGGGAGGGAACCCCTGATGTGAATAAAAAATAAGAAGTTGCAGATGATTACATAGCTGGGATTACCCTTGGGAAAGAGACAGAAGTCTGTGCCTATGAAAACACAATCCCCTCAGAACCTGCAAGAAAGTGCAGGAAAGCTGAGTCCCTTGACTGAGTTTCCTGTCAGAAAAGGCCTTCTACTGCTGGTCTAAAGAATGACAAAGTCCTACCGCCATCAGTCACTCCATTAACCCAAGTGCCAGTTATCTGCAGTAGACCTACAAGCTCCAGCACTTTATAACCCATGTTGACTTTAGTGCAATGGAATTTATGTTTTTTCAAAGTGCTTAAAAGGGCTATCTAGAAAACTGCACATACAATGAAAACATATTTTAAGCAAGTCAGGAAATGCTGAATTAAGATTGATAGCACTTTTTCCACAAGATTAACCCTGTTTTTTCTGCAGAGAATGAGGCTGCTGCGGGAACAAGGACTGTAGTAAAGCAGTCTATTTGGAGAGTCATGATTTAGCTGTTCAGAACTTGGGAGAGTGTATAGCCAAGGATACCAGAAGAAAAAAAGGCACTGTAACAGTTCAAGTTGTTTGATATTGCTCAAAGGAAACCAGATCCTCTCTCTGCCACAAACAGATGATACGAGGTCAGTCCACACAGCTTGAAACAATCTTTTTTCACACATTAGCATTAGTCATCAATACTATATTCGTTTTTGCTCATCTTACTGAAGAGCTATTAAGAAATCTAAGGATTGGGGAGAAAAACAGGCTGGTGTATACGTAGCACAGTGCGTGCTAGCTAAGGGAGATGGAGAAAACAGCTCGGGACGCGATCAACTGAACACACGCATCGCCCTCGGGTGCGCCCACCGAGCCAGGGCAGTCCCACAAACCTGACACTGAACTTTCCTTCCTTCCCCCCCGCGGAGCACGGCGGCCCCAGTGCTCCGGGCACGGGCACTCCCAAGTGTTTGCTCCAGAAATACCAACGCGGAGCCAGGGGGAGGGGAGGGGAGCCCTGCCCTGCCGTGCCGTGCCGAGCCGAGCCGAGCCGAGCCGAGCCGGGCCGGGCTGGCAGAAACGACTTGACAAGAA
>JAVJGI010000063.1:64132132-64194693 GCA_035590275.1 Ibycter americanus
CGGGCCCACAGGGGCCGGGCCAGGCCGGGGCGGGGCGGGGGGGGGATGGGTGAGGGGGGATGGGTGCTGCCGCCCGAGTCGCTCACCCCCCTCCGCCGTTCGTTTTCTCTCCCCAGTGCCCGGTGTTGCCGAGTTCGCCGCCTCCTTCAAAAGCGTGAGTGAGCGCCGCTTGGCCTTGGCCTTCCCCTGCCCGGGGGCCGCAGGCTGCGCTGCCTCTTGTGGGCTTTATGTCTTTGCTCTATAAAACTTACCTCAGTTGTAACGTCAGTATGCGCTACCGCAATCCTTTCGGTTTTAGCATGTCTCTTACATATGTATGTATCTTACGCCTGGTGCAACTTACTGTGAGAATTACACCTTGGAAGAAATAAAAAGTTTTAAACTGTAGGAAATCCCGCTTTTCATACTGATATTGGCTTGTGGGTGGTAGTGTGCTGTTTTTAACTCAAAAAGTCCAGGTAAAGCTAGAAAACAAGTCTAAACGTAAAAATACCTCTACAGAGCACCTGTAACTTTCATATTTTTGCTGTTAATGTAGTGCCACTTGTAGTTTTTAATATGAGATCACACTTCTTTGTCTAATTCTAAAAATACACTTGTGTCTCTCTATGAACATTTATTTTTTTCAAAACAGCCTATTACAAGTTCTCCTCCTAAGTGGATGGCTGAATTAGAAAATGATGATATCGATATGTTAAAGGGTGAGTATGGACATTGTGGGCAGGAAGTGCGGTTGCCAGCACGGATGGGAATTTAGTATTCACTTAAGAAGTTTAAAACACTTGCTCTTTAAATGGCCTGGAGGTGGCCATGTGGCCTCAGATCTTTAGCCCTCACATTTGCAGAATCTCCAGCTCAGGAGTCTCTTTATCTTGCTAATGTTATACGTTTTTCATTAATCCAGTTATCTCCAAGAGAATATTCAAATGTCAGTGGCTGGTTGATTTTTCAAAACAAGTATGCAAGAATTAGTTGAAGCAGTGTAACCTTACATATATTTCAGTTACCTCGCTTACCAGTCTCTCAACTGTCATGGTTTAACCCTGGCTGGCAACCAAGCACCACACAGCCGCTCGCTCGGTCCCCCCCCCCCAGAGGGGTGGGGAGGAGAATCAGAAAGGGATGTAAAACTTGAGGGCTGAGATGAGAACAATTTAATAATTGAAACAGAATAAAAATGAAAGAACAACAATAAAAATAATGACAATAACAGTTACAATGAAAGGGTGGGGGGAAAGGATAACAAGTGGTGCACAATACAACTACTCATTTTGAGCATAAGTATAGTGGACATCTCCTGTGTTTTGAGAAGTGGCATGAATTTTTAGGTGGCGCTCAGCTGATCAAACTTGGTGAGCAGCTAGACATGTTGATTGACTTGTTCAGAGACTCTTTATGCATGCCTGTTCGCTCATACATCCAAGATCTCTAATTGAATGTTAAGGCTGTGTGATCAAGTTACAGAAGGGCTAGCTAGCATGTAGAATTGCTGCATGTTACAACTACTAGTTTGCAGTAAACATCTTTGAGCATGCTCTTCCTCTCATGTGAATTCCAGATAAATTGTTACAAAGTGAAAGTGAGACAAATTGACTTGCTGCAAGAAATGTGCTTAAAAGCACATTATTAATGTATAGTAAGTCCATTCCCTTGCATACTCTTTTGTTCACGTAGCAATGTGAACTTACAAGAGGTTACAAAATATGGGGCAAGTTGCTCTTTGCAGTGATTGCAGATTACAGTATGAACCAGATCTGTGGCTGTCTGTTTCAGTAGAGAACGCTGGTCTTCTCTCAGTATGTTAAAATTGGGGGTGGCATCAGCTTGAATTTCAAACATGGAAATAGATCTTGTCAGAAGTATGACTTGAAAGTGCTCTGTGAAGTAGTAAACAGGTAAGCAGTCATTAGAGGGCTGTAGACAGTGTTAAAATTGACACTTTTCTCTCTTCTTAGAGTTGGGGAGCCTCACTACAGCTAATCTGATGGAAAAAGTTCGTGGCCTGCAGAATCTGGCTTATCAGCTGGGACTGGATGAATGTGAGTGCTGTACACAGATGTGACTGCATTGCAAATCTTTGCACTAAAGCATGTGATCATGGTACATTTGTAGCTGGAAAAGTGTGTTGGTAGATTTGGCAAGTGTCTGACAGTCACAGTTAGTGACCTTCCAAAACCTGATGAGAGAGCAAGCTTGCATCTCCAATTTACAGCTCACCTGCACAGGGGAAACATCTTAGCAGAAATAACGAGTGGTCATACGTCAGTCTGGTGTTGCCTAATGGCATATAGACTTCTGTTCCTGGCTTAACATTGCCTTAGATAAGTCAGGTCACTTTGCTTAATTTCCCACTCAGATACTAAAGCTATTTCTCAGAATACTTGTGGCAGTACTACTGTTGAACTTCACGCACTGCCCCTGCAGTGAAACTCTCACTTATGTATAGGATTCTCCTGTCACTTAGTATTCATACTGTTCTCTGCTTCTGTAGCTGTTATTTTTTCTACGCTCAATTGTTTCAGAAGGTGAGTACTAAACTTGACCTTCATCCCACTTAGAAACAGCCAATTTTTATCAGTTTTCTTTGAAGAAGGAGCTGCTTTAATCATTGGATTTAGGACTCTGTTGTTAACAGGTTGATCCAGCTTTGAGGATTTCAAGAGTAGTGTGTTTCTTTTAAACGCTACCTGTACATACTGACACATGTATCTTTTTCTGCTTAATTTTGCTCTAGCATAGACCTTAGTTGCAGTTGCTGTTGGGCTGCACAAAGCACCAGAAATCTTCAAACTTACAGGTCTTTCACCTTCTTTTCAGTGGATAAGGAAAAGCAGTAATAGACCTTTAGAATCTTCCTGACTGTAAAGCTAAGATATCCTAATGCTTTCTTTGTTAACAGATTGTTAAGCCTATTTTATTTTACTGCATTTAATAGAGTAGAAGTTTAAAAGTATAATAATGTAAAACTGAGTCAAATACAAAGATTGGCTGATGACTGGCTTTGTCAGTTAAGCTGTAGGCTTAAATGCCAGACAGCTTTGTCCTGCTAAATGGAAGTTTGAACAGAGCCTGAGTTACGTTAAAGCTAACAAGATGGTTGTTTCCTTAGCAATATTTGTTGCCTGCATTTGCATTTATTTTTACTGAGAACAAATAAATATGGAAAGAAGGCAAAGTGAGTGAACAATGAAATATCTGAGGTCCAACGGTAACAACCTTTAGTCTATAGTAACTGAAATCTTGAGTTTTCAAGCTTTATGAAAGCTCTCCATGTCTGTAACTTCTTTTTGCTGAAGTATATTTTCCTTTAAGCTATAATACATTGAATGCTTTGTGTGTCATAATATGAATTTATCTTAGGAAAATTTTCACAGAAAATTAAATGCGGAGTTTGAACAGAGCTTCTGAGGACTGTTTTTCCTAATACCGTCTTAGGTGAGACAACAAGAAGAAAAACCCAAAAGATATGTTCATTAAAGTTAAGGGACCTGTGATTTTGGTCCAGAGGTATTGGATTTGATTATATCTTTCTGTATGGAAATTTAATAGTCCCCTTTTGACTTGACTGTTAATTGAAGCCTGCTATCAGTGTCAGGATTGAAGCGCTGCTGCCTGTCCCCTTTAGGTGGCAGCATGAGGCTTCCCGCAGCAGCCTTGCTGCTGCTTTATGAAACTGTACCGGTTCAGTCATGATTTGAAGTTCTTCCTGAGGTTGTTTTTGGTGACATAGTTCCTGTTCTGAATGTGTACTGTGTGTTTTAACAATATTTTCAAACGTTTCAATATGTTTCAAATTGTATTGTGAGAAACAATTCTGCTTCATTGTGTTAGCAACTTTTCCTTCCAACTCTCCTCTTCTACATCCTGTCTCAAATCCTTTCTATTTTCAAGGACTTCTGTTTTCATCCAAGTTACTGATAAAATGCTGTGCAGAACCAGAGTGATTCCTGCAGCATTCCATGACAAATGTATCTATTGAGTGACTTTGTAATAATGTTGCGAGTCTGTTATTGAACCGCTTCACAGCACACTTCATGTTAATTTTGCCTTGGAGCTCATTAGGCAAAGTGATATGTGGGACTGGGTACCTTTTGAAAAGTTTTTTTATCAAAGTACTATTACAACACTAAAGCAGAAATCTGAGCAATTGATTTGACACTATGTAGTTTGATAAATTAATAATATACTGAATTACAAGCCCTGTTCCTTAAATTCATGTGAACTGTCTTACTATTTCGTCTATATAAGCAGACTTTCTTGACAAATTTGGAACAAATGTTTTGAGTGCTCTGTCCATCTTCTCTGCTTTTATCTAGGAATGGTTGAATACTATTATCTGGATTCCACATTCTGATTGTATATAATTCCTGAAGTCCCTAACTTTTTGGCCATGGATTTCTCAGTTCCTCTTCTGGTTGCTTGCTTCTCACAGATTTCTGTTCTTTCAACTGACTTTCTCCCTTCGTTTTCCCATAGGGTTATCTTTACTTTCTGTAACCCTGGCTATTTTGTTGAATGTCGCATGGCTTCTGTGAATCAAATTAAATTGTTAACATATAACATACATTTTCTTCCCAGCTTGTTTGACACCTGGTTTGATTTACAGTTGTCCTCCACTTTTAAAAGTAGCCAGTGTTAGGGTCACTGCTATTTTACTGGTCTGCAATTTTGAGCATCATATTCCTGTGTGATTCAAATAATTGTATCTTAATTAGTGTAGAGTTCTGTGAAAGCGTTTCTTTATCAGGTGAAACTGAATAGACTTGCACTGCTTGGATTGTAACAATAAGTTCAAGAGACAGTTGACTAGAAACTTCGGAGGTGACTTTAACTGCTAAAAGTCTGAGATTCCAGCCTGAATGACGTTCACTGTATAACGCTAACAGATCTTCCTCCGGTATTTTATATGGGCATCTGAGGAGTCAGGCTTCTTACTCTCTATTACGATTTCTGTACAGTATAGCACATACCTATTTAGACTGCAGTAGCATTATCTGATAACACATCAGCCTGAGAATGTGGGATGATAATATCAAAGGAGACCTTTGACAACTGAAGTGGTTAATGCCATTTTTGATAATGCCAGTTGCCTCCTCCCTGCCTGAGGGTTCAGTTACTTCTTTCTGAATAAGGTAACTGTTGAGCTGTCCAGGCATGTGTCCAGTTCTTCTAGCTTCAGTAGTACCTAATACATTTAGTTTCTACTCAGACAAGATAAATTGCTTATTGTTGGTGGTGTTTTACCTTTGTAGTTTAAGAAGACTTCTGTTTGGTGGATATTTTGCAACTTCGTTATTTTTTTTTTTTTTTACCAAATGGATAATGCTTTTTAAAAAACATGTTTCTGACTGCTGGCTGCATGGTCTCCTGTACTTTCACTTTCCTTTTACTAAGGTGCAGGCCATTGAACTGCCAATAAAAGATGGGTTAGATCACATAAATCAGAATTTCTTATTTGTACCTTTTAATTTGCTGATGACTGACTTTGAACGCCTTTCTTGTGGATCAGAAAGGATCTCCAAGGTTATCACGGGGAATCTCTTCTTCAGCTGTCATCCTCATGCTAGTAGGTGGGTTCTTGCTCACTCATGTCTGTTCCTTGCAGAATATTCTTCCCTTCCTTTGCACAGAATTCATCTCAAGGATAGCCTTCCTTGAATGAAGCAGGATTTTTGTAGCATGAACCAATGATTTAATTTTTTATTTTTGCTCTCCTCTTAAAGGATAGGCTATCCTTAGGTCTCTGGTTTGTGTATTTATTCTTTGCTACAAGGTGATTCTGGAGTTCTCCAGCAGCTTCCAGGCTCAGGACCTGGTATCAATAGTAATAATAAGTCTTTTAAAAATAAATTGGTTTTCAACACCTCTTCCGAGGTCTCAGCTTGTGTTTCCTTGCCTCCCTTTTAAGCTATGTAAAATTCTACCTTGCCCTCTTGCTTGTTACTGCTTTTCTCTTTCTGCTTCAGTTCTCTTGGTAGAGCTTCTATTTTCCTTCTGCTAAAGAGTTATTTTATTGGTTAAAGTACATTGAAACAATGTTTAGTATTAAAAATCCTTCTTTGTGTGGATTTTTCTGTCCCTGTTAATGTGGGTATTGTAAGGGTGGGAGGAGGGACGGGGCTCAATGAACACACCTACTTTTGGTTGGTCAGGTAGTTAGGGTGACTTGGGGAGGTATAGTATCACTGCTGAATGTGAGCTGCAGCCAACTGAGTCTTATCTCTGCTGTTGGCTGAAGTCTGGACAAAGAAAAGGTATAGGCATATTGCCTTGTTACGGGCTCTTTCACTCCCCATGTCCCTCCAGCTTTGCCTGGAGCAGGGTAGTAAGCACTGCAGAATGAGAAGACCACAGCTGATACGGCAAGCAGGAGGGAGGTAGTTGTTATCTGGGAACCCAGTCACAGATCCTGACTCAATGTTTGTGGCCCACAAAGCAGCAAGTTTCAAGTTTGTGTAAATAACTGCAAATTTAGATATCCAGCTCAGTTTTTCCACTCTTGTGACCCATTCACAGCTTTCAGAGCAACTGAGTCAAAGTTGACTTTAGGAGACTGTTAAACTCTTGGTTTCATGAGCTAGCAGCTCTGGGAAGTGCATACATTGCTAGCAAGCAAACTTAACTTGGTGTTAAGAGATTTTTATTATCTTTAACCGCAGTTATTCTTAAAGATCTGCTGTGTCATCCCTTTGAGTATACATACACAGAGAGGTGTATCTGAGAAGTACAGAGAAATACATGTTTTCTTAAAAAAAAAAGTAAATTGGTTTTTTCCTAAACTTTGGAACAAACCTATGTGTAAAAGTAACAGATAGATGGGTAGGATGGGGAAGCAGGTAAAGCACTGTGCCACTGAAGGAATATGGTTGTCTGGGGACTTTCTAAAGGCCCTGCTATTGCCTCCCTGTGAATCTCTGTTATTATTCAGATAACACCTGCTATACTGGTTCAGAAGTCCTAAAATAACTGTGTGTGTGTGTATATATACCTCGTATCACAACCATACTTACAATCTCTCTGGCATCAGTGAGATTTTGTCTGGCTGCTAAGCTATCACATTATAGCTGTGATGATATCGCTAGTGCAAGACCTCCTAAAAAGCCTGGTCGTCTTAAGCCCATATTGTGGAGGTAATGGGGCTTTTGTGCAGTATCTGCCTTAAATGTTAGAAAATTTGGGATAACTGACCCCACAGATGTGAATACCATTTGTAATTTCCCTGTCAGTGATTTCTTCTAGTCTGCTGTCTTATGTTAAATTGAATTTTTATTTGGAGTTGAAGCTGTTTTGTGCTTTTCCTCCTGTAAAATTAGGATTGTAAGAATGACTATATTATCTGGCATCAAATCCTCACACTCAAGAGCTATGAGACAGTTACTGAACATGCTCAGCCAAGTCTCCCTATTTATACCCCCCCCGTGGTTTTGTGTGCCCTGGTTTTCACTGGACTCTAGCAACTTTGCTTCTGTTTTCTTTGTAATACTGATTTATTTTCCTTATATTTTCAAGCAAATTAAATACCAAGGGTACAGTGGAAGAGCTATTTGGTCCTAACTATCAAGGTTGCAAGAATTTGGATGATCTGGGACATGTCAGGTGAGCAGCAAAAAGTTGTCCATCTTTTAGCACCACAGACTGATAAAGGAAAAGTCAGTCAGGGTTTAGTCAATCAGTGATAATTTTCATTAACAGGAAGAATGAGTAAATGACTAGGAGTTTTTAGCCTGGAGAGAGACAACTGGTGCAGTATGTGAAAAAGATCTGTAAAACTGATTAATGCAGAGAAAAGTGTGAATAGAGAATGGCTCTTCACTGTTTCTCATAGTACAGGAGTCAGAGAGAATGAAGTAGCGTGTCAGGACAGACATGAGGAGATACTTGCACTGTGCATTAACATCAGAACTCATCGCCGCTGGAGGTTGTAGGCATGGAGTTTATCTCGCTCAATAAATGAGACAAATTATTGGAAGATAAATCCATCAAGAGTGTCCAACTACAGAAAAGTCACCAGTGGTTTGGAAGTCTTGGAGATGCAGAAAGCTGGGAGAGATTACTAGGCAGGTACAGCTATGTGCTTCCCTGCTCTTTTGCTTTCCTGTATGTGTTTGCCATTGGCACGTCAGAGTCAAGGTGGTGGACCTTTTGTTTGACAGTGGCTTTTTTTGGTTTGTTTATTTATTTTAGTAATAGGCTATACTGCATGGTAGTTAAGCAGACTGCTACCAGAAATCACTGAGGTGTCGCTGTAATGGAGAGACCCTTCCAGAGACAGCAGGAGACAGATAGGTGCATGAATGAGGAACAGCTACCTTGCTCCCAAGTTAAGCTGTCCTTGGTTGTGAATTGTAGTTCTCTGCAGCCTCAGCAGCCTCTGAAATTTCTGGAAAGTCATAAAGGAGTCCTTCTGAACTCCAAGCTATTTACAGATTGCCATTCTTTCTCAGATTGGTAGTCTTTGGTTTTTCATTTCTCTCAGATAAATGCTGTCTATCGTGATCTCTTGCCTGCAAGTTCAGCTTTTTTGTAGGTTTGGAGGGATAGAGCAGTTCATTTTTTTCCTTCAGCAGGATTTAACCGTAGCATATTTTGAAACACACATACTTAGTTCTGCCTATGATCCTTGCAAGCTACTCTTGGCACGGATAATTTCAAAGCTAGGATATCTCTTCCCTACGTGGTTGAATGTGAACTCACTCGTTGAGTTGTTGGGTTTTTTTGGGTTGGTTTTTTTTTTTTAATTTTTTTGTCTTTCTTTTTTGATGCTGATCGTAGGTGGGTTATGTTTAAATCAGGGGGTCCATCTTTGGTGGACTGAACTTGTATTGCCTATTAAACTAAAAAACAGGGCCTGACAGTTACTAAACTTGAACTTTGTGTAAGTTGTTGAATTGGAATCAAAGTAAGTAAAGGAGGGAGGACAATGTATCCTCTTACTGAAACATCTCTTTTCTGTAGTGGATTGTCTATTTTAGGGAGTGTCTACAGGTAGTGCCAACAGGCAGCCTTTAGGCTCCATGCAAAACACCTGGACTTCATGCCCAAATAGGCTTGCATCAAAGATGTAACTGATCAGATTTCTTGACTGTAACTACGTTTTCTTCGGTCCTGAGTCAATCAGCAAATGCTTTTTAAGCTCAGAAGCTTTACTTTAAATTTGTGAACATGCCCTGCTCCCCCCCCCGCCTTCCTGCAGTACAGTTACCTAGTGTCTTTTCTGGTCTGTATGCAGACTTGTTTGTAACAATGTTTCAGATTCTTATATTTGTAGGAAATCAACATATCAACAGGTGTGTGTAAATAAGAGTGTTTTAATATTCAGGGTGTCAGTGGGGTGTCTGTCTCATGGTGTCTTCTGAAGTCTCTTGTTGGTCCATTTTAGTAAAAGCTCTATGTCCACCCTACAGTCTGGGAAGTTGCTTGAAAAAGTGAACTGGATTGTTGTGGTTTCTTGTTAGCCAAAATGGGGGTTTAGAATCTATGTAGAAGAGCTGACTCTTTCCTGAACGTTGACTCTTTCCTGAACATTAACTCTTTCCTTATTTCCTTGGTGAAATAGACTGCCTAAAGTGGAGCTGGAGAAGAGAACTGGTTTTTAGAGAGGGAAGAAGGGAATAAAGTGAAAGAGGATCATGTGATATGGATCCGAATCTAGCTCCCACAGCAGTAGGATCTCAATGCCAGTTATTAGAAGGATATAGCAGTGTTCTTAACATCTTGACTGCTGACAAAAGAGTAAGGAGGGTGCTCACTTTGCCTTTTCTAAAAGCTGGCACCTCCAGAATTATAGTGCTTCTAGCACTACTGTGTCTGTATTACTTTGAAACAAGAAGGAAGAAAATATGTTTTGGAATCACCTGCATTGTTCTAAATATGTCTGGCTTGGAAGAGAACATTGTATGCTGAGTCTAGTGCTCATTATGTCCTTAAACTTAAAATACATGGTTTATTTACTCTAGCAGGGTGAGCTGTCCTGCATAGGAGGAAGCAGATTGAGGTGTGTGTACTTCAGTTATTTCTGCTCTGCTTAGAATTTTCTTTGTAGCAACTGGTTTTTTTCTTGGTTCGTTTCTACATTCCCTGCCTTGCTGAATGAATCTTCATCGTGCTTCAGTTTTGCCTGAAAGCATATTTCTCTCTTATTTTATTATTTAGTACTGTGTTTGGCAAGGACTTTATGCGCAACAGTATACTTCATGTGCTTCAAAGCTTGAAGGCAGAGTTTTATAGCTGGACAGCAAAATTATGCTCTTTGGACACTGGATTTCTGTAATATGAAGTTAGCTTAAGGAGTTACTTAGTAGAGTTAGTAGACTTCTCCAAGAAAATGGGTCGCATTTTGGATGGTTCGTTTGTGGATTAGGAGATGATCACGGAGTTTTTCAGGAACTACGCAATCAGTTGAAATAGTTGGTTTTGTTTCCTTAGCAGGAAAAAAATATGGAGGCTGTTTTCAGCTTACATTCATAGTAATTCTTGGTCCTTATTTGATTGCTTCAGAGAGGTGAAAAGAACGCTTACGTTGTCCGTTAAGGTGTTTGTACAGCCCTGTCACTGTGATGTCCAAGCTGCTATGATTCCTAGGTGAAACCTTGGCCTTTCTCCTGATTCTCTTTATACCCTCCTCCCACACTGTACCTCTGCTTCTTCATTTTAATGCACAGCGCTATGGTAAGAGATACTCTGCATCTGCAGAGGGACGATGAAATCACCTTTCCTTATACTGCTCACTGGGTGGCTTATTTACAGGCAGGATTCTTCTGGGGCAGCTCCTGTTGGAAGAGCGAGACATCAGAATGCTGGCTTGAAATTGCCATTCATATGTGATCTGTGAATTGGCTAATTTTGACATGTAGGTAGTTAAGAAATGATTACAGTCAGAGGAGTCATGACCTCAACTTTTCATCACCTCCATTGGCTTGTGCCCTGGTTTGGAAGTGAAGAAGGTATAGGAAGTTTTAATTGTACCTGTGTGATTTATCCTCAGTCAGCTCTTTAATTTCTTCTGGCTGTCTGAGGTTTCCGACACGCTGTAAATTTCTCCAACTTTTTCATTATCTGCAATTTCTTTATGACTCATGAATCGGAGTGGAGAGAGAGTGTGGATTTACAGCAGAGATAAACATGTCCATAAAGTCTGTATCTGTGTCAGTAATTGTACTGCTGTCAGTGACTGTCCTGTTTTACAGGTCTCTCTTGGGAGAGGAACACGCTTTGCTACCAGTGTCAGAGAAGTGTTCACTTTGATTTGCATTAACTTGCCAGGAGATTAGGTTGTGATGGTGAGGAGAGAAATTGAGTCTGGACCTTGGCTGCTATTGTTTTTTTTTAAATAAGTGGGTGTGTGGTTGAGTTGCCCTCTCTGTGCAGAAAAATAAAGCAGGTCCAGACTGTTCTTAAATACAAAATCAGGGAGATGCAGTCTACTGATGATATCAAATGTGATACTACCCATATGCATAAATTGTGCATTCTTACCATAAAACAAATGCTGTATCTAGGTAACTGTCATATATGGAAAAAATACTGCATGGATCCTTAGGGTGTTCTCTGTCTGCTGGTGAGGTAGAATAAATATTTCTCTAAGCTTCAAGAAATTTCTGCATCTTCCCCTTCTTCCCCCTCCCTTACTCTGAGGGAAAAGTGCTGCTGTGGATTTCGATGGCGAGTACTAATACAGCATCCTAGTTTTCAGGCATTGATGACTCTGCTTGCTGCAGGAGGTGTATACTATTAGAGTTTAAGAAAGGGGGAAAAATCTCTAAAACTCTCCTAAATGTGTCAAAAGTTCAAACTTCTGCAATCTCTCGTTGCTTTTATTTTCTGTTTGGTGCCTATTGTTGATATTTGTGTACGTGGAATCTCCTTTTTTTAGATTATATAGTCTGGGGTTTTGTTTGGTTTTTTTTTGGTCTGTGACTTACTAATTTTTTGTAACAGTAAGAAGGTAATTATTTTCTCACAGAATTATTTTTAAATATTCAAAGTGACTGTAAAAACCCAAATTTCCATTATGTCAGGTACGCATTGAGACCACTGAATGCAGTTGACTGAATTTTTCTAGGTCTGCTGGACACCTTTCACAGAAGGGAGATTATCATAAACAATGTAAACACCGTGACTGTATAGATAGCTTTTAAATGTGCATAGATGTATGAGTGTTAGAAATGCTAAGATGACATCTGCCATTGCATGGTTGTTAATTCTGGAGCCTGATGTTGGAAATAGAAAGGGAAGCTTTTCAAATGTTAGGGAGTGTCCATCTAGCTCGGGTAACTGAGTTTCCAAAGTTATATATAAGGACTGTGTGCTAAGTGGCCCAATAGCTGGCAGATTAACTGTGCTCTTAAAACTGCTGTTGATCTTAATGAGTGATGCTCAATGCAACAGCAACATGCCAAATAAAAGCTGAGTTACCATGAGATGCTTTTTACCTGATCTTTATTGAAATGTCTTTTTTCCTTTTCCCTCATGTTCCTCCTCTCCTCTTCTATATCCCCATGCCTAGTCTGTGGATCAGATTTTGTTAAAACAAAGGTGACCTCTGAAAAGTACTTCAACCAAACCCCGCTCCCTCCCCCCCCTCCCCCCCCCCCCAAAAAAAAAAGAAAGAGAAACCCACACAAAACATTTGTGTTATACCCTAGTATTCCTTTCATAAAAATGTCTCTTCTGAAAGCCCCCTTTGGCTCTTGTAGTTTGTTCAGTAGTAGGAAGAAATGCTGCAATAATTTGATCCTTTCTGGAAAAGAGGAGTTGAGTTTATGTTGATAAGAGTGAAGGCTGATGTAGATGCTTACTGGTTAAGAGAAGGGAGCCTTTTCAGTGTCAGTGGGGAAGAAGAAGAAGAGATCTGATTAATCTGAAGACTGACTGACCAAACTGCTTTGAAGACAAATCATTCGTCTGATCCATCACCGTTAGCTTTTGCAGGATTTTTGCTATGCTACTCAAAGCAGTAATTTGTGCTTTGTGCGGACATCTGGAATATTAGCATTGGTCAGTCAAGCAGTGTAACATGTTGTGCAGCCACCAGGGTGGTTGTGCAGTCTCTATTGGAGGTTTTCCAGACCTGACTGAATAAATACTTAAGCAACGTGATCTGACCCCATAATCAACTCTGCTTTGAGTAAGAGACCTCCTGAGCTGTTGTGACCCAGATCATCCAGTGATTCGATGATTCTGTGGTCTAAGATCCTTTCTAGAAGTAAGTTCATTCAAAGCTTGCATTCCCCAACCTCAGCTGAACACAGCACCGAACAGCTGGTTCAGCTCATGGGCTTTGAGCAGGAGACCTCAGGTACAACTCCATGGTCTGCCTGAATGTGAGCAACCTGATTAGGAGCAAGAAACACAAGAATTCTTGTATTGCAGTGGTGGCTTTTATGCTTTTTGGGGTTGAGCAATGGACTGACTTCCAAATACTTCCATCCACAGAGCTGATTATGAGTCTATGCAACTTGGGCAGGGGAACCTGCTTTTCTGTGTAGGGAGGTAACAGTCCATTCAATGTCATTCTTTAGGCAGAGGAAGAGAATAGTCCTCAACGTACACAGAGGTTCTTGTGTGTCTCGGCTGAAATGAACAGTGAAACCACCATCATCTGTCTAGACAAGCAGGGGGTCAATGGGGCTTCACTGAGGAGCTTTTAGCCATGAAAGTAAAGGAATGGGCTGTCACATTAAAGCATTTCTACCTGCCACATGCTTGGCACAGAAAGAAACATGACTACAAACAAAATGTTCTTACATTATACTGTCAGAAGCCTATTTTTTGCTACTCTCATTCTGACAGGATAACTTGTAGACTACTGTCAGTGGAGGAATTGAGGATGGGGAAAAGTTTGATCAAGCATAAGGTTATGTGCATTTTTCCATTACGGTTTAAAAACACAAAAATGCCAAACAAATCTCAGGAGACACTCTGGCAGGAACTCTCAAACCTTTGGAACTGGTCTGTACTTACTATTTAAAATTCTGCTGCCATCTGTACCTTTATCCAATTAAAACTTTTTCAGTTGTTCTGTGTTAATAGACTGTTTCCTCCATATTTACAAATATTGGAAAGATTATGTCTGTATGACCTCTGTCTGAAATGTTTTCCTGTAAATTTTGGCTTCTGACAGGAGTGAAGAGAGCATTTTCTTCCACAGTATGGGTAGCTGGACCTATTTGCAGAGCCACAGCTGATCCTAGTGAAAATCGCACTAGATTTTGGAGACCTTGGTTCAGTTTCTGGCACTACCACTGTTCTGCTTGATCAGTTCATTGCCTTCTTGCGTGTTCCTCCCTATTTCCCTAATTGTATGGTGGAGTTCACATTAACTTTCTTTTACAAGACGTTGGAAAAAATCACAAATTTAAAAAACCCAGCATATAAAGCCTTTATCGTTAAGTATCCTATCCTGTGTGCTGTTTGTTGTTGTCCCCTGCTTGCTGCTATTACGTGCCACAGGAAGGCATCATTAGAATATTGTGTATGTGGTCAGTAGAAGTAAAATGAGAATGTGGTGATGAAACAAACAGATCTCGATATCAAGTGCTTTTCAGCCTGGGACCCAAGCAGGGTAACTGAGAAAAGCAAGGCTCTTCTCAGCTGTTTACAGACATTATATATAAAAATATCTCTACTTGCAAGCAGTGTAAAGGTTAAAAATTACTAGTATGTATCCATACTAGTACCAGGGATTATCTACCTGTTTGGTGGCATGTTTGCCCTGCTAGCTCAGAGGCAGTGGAATTACTCAGTATGTAAGGATCAGTCTCACTGTTTCATTCAGCAAGCGTTTGTGCTTTTAGAAAGGAAATACACTGTATTTGTCAAATAGACTGAATATAGGTTGGTGGGGTATTGCTGTATTCCTTTTCAGTTTTCTCTGTTTTGGAGCAGGTGGTAATGTGTACAAGGCTATGTGAAAAAATCGCCTAATATTTTGTCACTTTGAGTGGTTTCAGTTGTTCTGAGCCTGAAGTCTTCTGGAAGATCAGTAATGGACTTGCCACCTTACCTCTCGCATCCCCAGTAAATGCAGCTCTGAACATCCCGGCTGTATAATGTTACTAGACCAGGTCTGATAGTATCTGTCTCTTATTGCCTCATTAACTTGTGAGCATTAGAACAAGATAAAAATGCCCTAAAGCCTCTTATCTGATGATTGTTGTAACCTTCTGAGTGCCATTAGTTTAAGTTTGCAATCAAATGCTTCCCCTGAGTATAAGGAGCACTGATTAAACCTGAAGTGTCCCCAGAGGCTTTTACAGCTGTCATGGGGGCGGTGGCAGACCCTCTCCAAAGGGAAGAGGGGGGCTGGAGGTCCCGGTGGGGCGGCCACTCTGCAGACCTCCACGTGGCTGCCCCAGCTGTTCCGCTTTGCCTAATGAATTGTTTTACAAGGAGAGGCTGGATATTGTCATCACAAGCTGCCTTCCCCAGGGACTGAAGCCAGCCTGATAATGACTAATGTTAGTGATAGTAATTGAAGTGTGATGGCTCTCCAGGGACCTGCACACACGTAGAGCTGTCAGGCACTTGTGGCTGGTACAGTCCCATGAATACCTCAGAAATGCTTTTTAATTGCTTGACTTTCATAACTAGTTCCCATATATCTCCTGCAGAAATACACATTTTATGGGGGGAGGGGAAAAAACTGAGGACTCTGCTATGACCCTCGGTTTACACATGTAGTTTACTGCCCTGATGTGTTTCTAATGAGGATGGCTGTGTGTTCTTGCTCCCCTCTGGTCTTGGTGTGGATCTGCTCGGTGTCTCTGCACAGGCATGTACAACTGATTTCACCTGCACATACCTTTTGTTTTATGTCTAAGCCCTGTCTTCTATAATAATGATCCTTGATGCGTGGAAATTGTACTTGAGTATAAAAGGAGGCAATAACTTTATTTCAGAATATTAAAGATTTACTGGTGTTAGTAGCATGGAAGTAATGATAGCTATTTGCGTTTTGTTAGGCATTGAAAACTGGATGTAAGATAGAATAAAGCTCTTGTAAAAACGTAGCATATCCATGTGTCCCAACAGGACTGGAGTTTATGGCCATGAGCTTTTGGGGGTTTAGGGCAGAGAAGCAACCGATCTATATAAAACAGTGATTTTTTTTTTTTTTTTCTTGAGAATTTTCTGCATTAAAATTGCATTGCTGAATATAGCAGTGGGCTTGATATAAAAATAGCTGAAACGAGGAACTGTACTCCTGACTTCAAGGATAGCATGTTGCGTAGGGAGAGTGTTTTTTGTTGGGTTTTGTTTTGGTTTGGCTTAAGTGCTGTGTTGGGATTGGCAAATGAAACAACTAATTGGGTTTAATTAATGTTTTTGGCCAGTAATAGCATAGATCATAACATTATATCAATTCAGGAAGCAGCTTTTAACAGGACCATGAGAACTGCCATACTCAGACCAGTACTCTTGTAGTATGTTGCTCCCGGCAGCGGACTTTGTCAGGGTGAAGAGGTACTCGCTGTTCTGCGCAATTGCAGAGGAGCAGGCAAAGGGAGGTTTCTTGCCAACCCTCCCCAACAGCAGTTGGTTTATTCCCTGAAACCTGAAGCTTCTATAGCTCTGTCTATTGAAAATATACCTATTTCTACATTTCTGTGTAATACTTTTCAGGACCTTGTTAAATTTAACAATATAATGTCATAGGATTTTTAATTAAAGAGCTAATAACTTGAGTGCATGGAAGCTTGCATTTCCCCCCCAGCTATATCCATTAGTCTAATAATGTAAGACTTTGTTTCCTTGCAAATTTTGCTTTGCCTTTATTTCCTCTTCCGGATTTCTTTAGACTGATTTAATTATTGTTACTCTGGGGTTGGTGGGGTTTTTTTATTTCTATACCGTTTGTTTTCATTAAACAGATTGACTTTAATGGCTATAAAAGGGCTTCTCATGTATTAATTGGATCTGGTGTGATATTGTTGTACTGGACTGAGAGCTCTTGTGGCTTACTTTGATGCTTATAAGGCTGGTCTTTTCTGAGAGTCTATAGAGTAAAAATAACAGGTCTCCTCTGTCTTGGTGCTGGCTCGGACAGAGGAAGAATGAAATTCATGTTGCTGCTGCTTGAGGAAGCTGTGGGGAGAGAATGGATTTATTCACAAAGCTGAGTGACCAAGAGGGGGAGCTTGGAAAAGAGATAGGGAAGAGGAGACCTTGCCAAATGGAAAACATTTTCTTCATCCTAGTTGTTAAGGGTGCTTGGAAGTATATATTTACCAGATAGCTAGCAATTGCATAATACTGTGAGATAAAAGGATAGACTGGCTGAAGGTAGGGTTTTTAATACTGGATCGATCATGAGACTATGGAACAGGTAACAGATACGGAACAGAGGTCGGACAGTAAGACACAAATGTGCAGGGAGGGGAAGGGAATGAACCTCATTTTTTTGATACTAAGTCTCATTTTTGTTTCAGCTCTGGTTTTAGATGATTCAATTCAGGCCACTCTGAAGTCAACGTAAAGTATCTTAGTAAATTCAGGATAAGTTAAAATAGACCATACTAATTAGTTTCAGCCACTTTATAGATTTAAGTGTTAAAAACAGTGTTTTGTTGCTCTTATTCATATGTTACTCTGTAAGTGTAAGTCTATTTGGTTTCAGGCCTAGGGGCAGTCTTCTGAGAAGACTAGAATTTAAAGGCATCACTTCTTTCCAGCGTTTTCAGAGCATCCTAAAAGACCACTCTAGGAAATGGAGCCTGTAAATGAGACCTAGCCTGAGCTGTAGGAAAGAAGTACAGTTTAGAAAGTCACAAGAAAAATTTTGATCATGTGGCTAGGAGGCTGCTTTGAATCAATTTCTTGTCTGAATTCCCTTGTTTAAAACCTTTTTTAGAAAAAAAAATGTAAAAAAATCCTGCCTCACTAAACCAAATCAATAGTGATGGAGAATTTACTACATACCTATCGCTTACTTCACTATTAAAAATCCTAATTGTGAATTGTTGATCCTAATGTGAATTTGTCCAGGTGCTGAGACATTTTGAATTGTCTCAGTCTGTACAGGAGGGTTTTGCTGTGGTTTTTGAGTTCTAGCTGGAGATCAAAAAAGGGTGCTTAATGCCATTGCCAGCAGAGTAAACATACTACCTCTTCTCATCATATTCATTGCAAGTTTGTTCTTCACCTCCCCCCTCCAGTGAAGTGCTGGCTCTTAGAAATTTATTTTGGTAATAAAACATTACTTTATACTTGCCCATGAAAGCATGTTTGAAGGCTGTTTGTGGGTTCTTTAAAGTGTCCAAGAGATTGTTGTTCCCTGAGCATGCTGCAAACTTGTATCATAATTGAGCCTGATGAATTAACACACAGAAAGTTAAGCTCATGACTTTCAGTGGTTAACTTAGGCTCTTAAAATGTGGAACCAAACCTGTGGTTGGCATGCTGTAATTCAGTTGTCAGACCCAAAATGTTATGTATTGATGGGTTTTGGTTCTGAGAAAATGGGTGGGTTTATTTTTTCAGAAACTTTATTCTTGCTGAAATTTTTGATCACAATGAGGAGAGAATAAAGTTGTGCTTACTGCTTTTCACACTTGTAAGACTTGACAGTGGAGCTAAAGGATATAGTTCAGTTATTTTCCTGTGATTTATGTTACAACTCTTTATTGTAATTGGGGAGAGGGGAATAGGAAACTCTGTGCTGCATAAGTAGATATTTTCAGTTCATAATTTAATTTTAAGGAGGTATTTTTACTGATGGGTTGCTACAGCGCAGGCGCAAGAGTGGAGGCAATTGAGAAGTGTCTAATAACCAGTTAAACAGATTTTGCTTGGGTTCTGTTTTAAGCACTTTTAGTGAAAGCTAGTGAAGCTTATTATGATAAAGTTCAACAGAATGTATCTTCTGTGTAGAAACTATTTTACATTGATAGGGCATTTCCTTGTGGAGAGCTTTCTGTGCTACGAGGCATATATCCAACTAGCATTTAAACTGCACAAAGTGCCAATTATTTTGGTGTGGGTGTGCACTGTCATGTAAAATCTGGCTTTCCAGATATTTGGTGATGTTTTTACAAAGATCTGTTTTATAACTAATATAAGTCTCTCTTAAGTCCTTGCACAATGTCTCTGAAACCTATTGTTACATTTTAAAGTTTTCTAGGTTCAGTGGCAATTCAAAAAATGTTAGTCCCAAATTGTGACTTCTGTTTTCTCACTTCAGGGTTTAATCTCTGTTCTACTGAACCAGGTAAAATCGGATTTGATCTGATAGCTGGAGCGGAATCTGTGAACAGTCCAAGTGTTGCAGTAAAGCAGCGTTGGTGCCCTGCTCCCGGTGGGTTGCTGAACTGTTATCCTGTGGTAGCTCTAGAGGGCTCTCTGCTGTTGGAAATGGTACGTTTCCAATGAGTTACATGGCAAAGGTCTTAACAACCTGTTGGTCGTTAAAGAACTCGTAACACGTTTTTTTTGCAAATGCTAGCCTCATTGTCATCAGCAAAATACAGCATATGCAATTAGGATCTAATTTTCTCCAGTGTCAATTAGAGATTCTCATTTTTTTTTTCCTGAACTGGGTTCTGATCTGGGTGTAAATGGCTGTCACTTAAGTTACAGCGTTTAAGTAGTTTAGGAAATAATTTTTGTGTATGTGGTTTGTGAAGTTCCTTGTGTAAGTCGCTAGAAGTATGATGTTATCAGCACTGCCTATACGTGCAGGAAAGACAGAAAATAATTATCCCAGCCTTTATTGTAACCATGCAGTTGGTTACTGTAGTAACCTTAGAAGTATATGGGCATTGTTGCAGGAGCATTAGAAATAAATGTGTAAGATCGATGGCTAGATGAGAGAGGATGAAAGTATGAACAGTAATTTTCAGCAGAGTAATAGGCATTTGTCATCAAGTTGTTCAAGTGGCATTTAGAAAGGAAGGAATACCTATATAATACTTCTATTTTTTATTTCCAAACTCTTCCTTTGGGTGTTATACAGGGACATGAGTCTCAGTTCTGCCTTGGCGCACGTGCAGTATCATGTTGAGTTCAACTGGAAATTCTGTATCAGACTTTGTTACATTAAAATGCACTTTAAAATGGTTAGTTTGAAAATGAGTCGAGTAGTTAAAGATTGTAATGATGTGTTCTCGGTTATAGTACTAAATTCTGTTCTCTTACGGTTTTGTAGTTTTGCTTTTCCAAGTATGTGGTTTTGTAGTGACAGTGCATTGCGTGAGGGAAGCTGATGGCTTGGGAAGCTAGCGGGTGACATTTGGGGAGTTGACATGTGGATAAGAATGCAAGGCAGTTGAGTAGGTAAGCTCTTTCGTTGGGTGTGTGCGCTAACATAAGCAGCGGTGTGTAATAATTTCAGTGCAAAACACTGATGTCTTAAACAGAACCAAGGAAGAAGCATTTACTGATATGAATGACAGCAGCTTGCATCCCCTGGAGCAATTGACTTTGGTTTCAGAAAGCCAGTGCTGCATTGCTTTCACTTGGTCGTGTTTTGAAAGCTGTGAAGACTAGAAATAACCAGAAATAACACCTGTGAAGACTAGAAATAAGTGCAATGTGATTGCAGTTTGTATTCTCCAATACTTTTGGGCAGCATGTGTTGGATGTCCGTTATGGATGGTGCTGTAGTCTTCTGTATGGTAAGGAACTTATGTATTGAGGGAGTGAAAATAAGGTTGAGTTTGATGCTCAGTGAGCTCCCCAGCAAGAACATGCACGAGTGTCCTGCTTTACCTGCTCTGTGATGAGTTCTGTCTTGTGTACTCTGCAAAGCCCTCGCTGGAAATCAGTTGTGAATTTACTGCTGAAGGGAGAAAAGGTGAAGTATGGCTAGATTGAGGAAGGGAACAGGTGGTTTTATTTTCATTGGTAGCATTTGCAGTTCAACGAGGGTTGGAGAAACTGGCTGTTGAGAGCCACATCTTGATTAGATGTTTGGGCCTGTTGTAAAATTCTGTGATGTCTGCTGGCTGTGCCAGTGTGGAAATACTCATACAGTAGAGGAAAGGTATTGAGAAATCTTTCCTGTAAATTCTGTTTTTTCCCTTCTTCTAGGAGCTACTTTTTGTAGTAGGAAAAATTCGCTGAATTACCCTTGTCTGCATAAAACACAAACTAATAATAATTAAGCTATTGATTACTTTTTCAGGCACTGAAAAGGTGCTTCTTCCAGGAATTGTTTCCCCATGCCATCCTCGACTTCAAACACGTGCAACACACAAGTTCTGGTCATAGATGAATTTAAACGCTCATTCCTCCTAGCATTTTGGATGTATTTATTGCATGTACTATATCTTTTCATGTCTGACCACTGTCATTTGAGAGGAAATCATATCTTTTTTTATTTAAGGATATGGGTTGTGCTAGTTTAGTTGACGTGGGGATTTTATATGGGTTTTCATACACTAGTGAAATTTCTGTGTAATGGTATCTTAAGTGAATTAAAATCTTGTATGCAACTATTGAGCTTGTGCTTGTAAATTCAGAAGGTAAACATAGGTGTAGCCAGTTTTAAACTACATAGGATTTTTGTTTATTTGAAATACATTTTCGAGTAATTCTGATTGAAGTGAAATAATTTCTGTTAGATAGAATATTATGGAGTGGCATACTGAATTAGTGTTACAGAAATGCTCTCAGTATGTTTAAACATGCTCCTGTCTATATTTCATATAACACTGTACATTGTTAAACCCTGGCAGTTTTGAGATATAAGTAATGTAGGAAAAAATGAATTAAAAATACCCTTTTGACTTTGCATCTGCCTGAGGGACATCCTGCTTGTTCGGAGGCTTCAAAAATACAATCCCTATGTTTACTTCCCAGTTGAGCAGTTCAGAAAAGTCACTAAATATACAGGGGGGATACAGTGAAAGTTACTTGGCACAAATTTGTGTGGAGAAGAAAAAGGAAATAAACATTTTCTATAGTCTTCCTTTCCTAGTTGTTATATGGTTAAGTAGCTATGGTGGGTAGAATTCAGGTGAATCTGAGTTTCAGAGACCGCTACGCAGCTGAAAGGGATAAAAAGAAAGTGGTTTTTCACCAGTGATAGCCTTGAACCTTCAGAGGCCTGTATATAAGCTTTATGTTATCTGAAGCTGTATCCTAATTACCTTAAGATGTATTAAGTGCATGTATAAGTCTTTTCACTTCAAGGTCTGTTTTGTACTGAGTACTCCATTTCTCTGTTTAAAACAATGGAAAAGTGACTTTTGTTAGCTGTTTTCACTTTCTGGTAATCCAGCAGCATCACTGAGCTTTTGTGTCTTAGTTTGAAAGTATAGTGACAGTGTCTGTTGTATTTTAAAATCAGTTGAAATGATTATAGCATAGATAATTTAAAGGTTGTAACAGTCTGCAGTTTTCAAAAAGCTGAGCTTTATATCCAAATGCATATATTAGTGTTACCTGGCAGTTGTTTTCAGCACTATTCTGAATGTTTTATGTGGACTTTTAAAAATGCTTCTGGGGTTTTCTTATTATTATTCTGACCCAGTTTCACCACATCACATCTGTTTAGGGAACTTTTTTCAGCCCGTCCACACCCTGAGCCATCAGGATGGTAATTCTCTAGTTGCAAGGGGTGGCAATTCCTGCTCTCTGAAGAGCTGCCTTGTGAATGCTCGTGTGAGGTTCTGGCCCTAAATCTATTGATCACACCAGGGTCACCGTAGTGCATTTCCCGGGCTGAAGTTGCAAAGTCCTCCGTCTCTGGGTTGCCTGCTGCTTCCCTGCTAGAATTCACTGTGCCAGACCCATGGCACCCCTGTCTTTCATGAATGGAATTCAAAAAGACACTTACATTTCCATAAATAAATTAGGAATTCAGTGGCTTCTTCCGGCTAATCAGGGCAGGCTGATAAACCTTGCTAGCTGTTTAATAAATGAATTGTGACTGATTACCTATTAATATGGACGCCTCAGGAATTCACCCTGGGGGAAGCAGAGCAGTGAAATAGAGAGGGGCATGGCCCCCTGGGAAATCAGGGCTTCATGTTTGCAGCTTAAATATCTCTGTGAAGTATCAATAAGGAGGTAATTGAATTTTGAACACAAACATGAGCGCCGGATGGATGAAGGAGAGGGGGGCTCTGATCATCTCTTCATGCCCCTTCATACTCCCCTCCCCTTTCCCTTAGAGACCACTCTAGTGAAGATAGATGCTAAATCCATTAAATAAAGATTAGACTCTATCGTGGTAGAAAATGGCAGCTTAGCTAGATCCCTGGGCAAATTGGGACCTTTAGAAATACAGAAAATTAAAATATACATTTTTAACAAGTGTGCTGTCGACACAGTAATAATGACTGTGTGGCTTGTGGGGTTTGCTCACCTTTCAGATCTGCTTTTGTCTGGTTATATCACTTGCTCTTGTTTTGAAACCAGCCTGCTTGGTCTCTCTGAAACAGAGAAGACTTAGGGGAAGGAAGGTTTTATTTCCCGCCTTTCTTTCTGTCTTAGGCACTTTTTCTTAGGCTTTTAATAGTATCGAAGATCAGTACTCTTGTATTTCAATACGGAAATAATTAACTTTGGCTCCAGCGTGCTCAGTCACATGTCCTGAGAAGTAGTTGGAAACAGTCTAGAGGAAGCATAGAGATGATATTGGAGAGTGAAATGTAAATGTGATTGGGTTTTTTTAAAAATGGGTTTTATTCTCTAAGCACATGGCTTTGTTTTTTATTTACTCCAGATCAATTTTTCTGAGTTCTACCATTATAGGAAAGATTAGTATAAGGGTGTGCACTGTAAAATGTCAATGTTCGTTCTTGTCATGCAATGAGCTGTAGAAACACAGCTGAAGTGGCCTTTAATGTGTGACAGTCTTCCTTTATAACGCTGTGCTAGATGCAGAACGCAATCAGGCTTTCTTCACAGCCTCGCATGCCCTATCCTCTGTTGCAGAAAGTCAACAGATCCTCCTGGGTTTTGCAGGCAGAACTTCACCTACCTGTAGAAGTAGGGGACCAACTGGCATACTAGAGAGGCTACTCCTCTTTTTCCAAGGAAGATGATCATTCTGCATGACAAAATCCAAAATTGTTTCTGTTTAACGTTTCTTAACAAGAAATGAGCCTAAACTAATGTGTTCCTAGGGAAAATTTCTGTTCCTTCCTTCTTGAAATTTTTCTCTTTACTCTAGATAGTTGTGAGAATTCAAAGAGGAAAAAAGGATTTATGCTTTGCTGAATTATAGTCGACTGAGATAGTAGTGTAACATGGGGACTTCTGTCTATTCTTCTATGACAGCTCCCCGATAACACCACTTTACTCTTTTCAGACTCATCTCAACTTTTAGCAGTCATGCCTAGAAAACACCCTCAGCTTCAGCTGCTGAAAACTGAGCTCAGCAATCGCCATGATTGGTTTAGGAAAAACAAAAGTAGATATTATTAAGTGTAAGAGAATTATTAATATACATGGGTCCATTCCAGAGACAGTAATGAATGTACAGGGAATATCTTGGTTTTCATTAACACAGAGCTGCTACAGACGTGGAAGAGGTTTTCCATCTGTTTCCCAAACTTACAATCTGCTTCCACATCCCAGCAGTTTACTCGTCTTTTGGTTTTTTGGTCAGAGAGTTTTTTTGGTTGGGAATATCTGATTCTTTCATCCAGCCATGCTTCTAGCAAGGAAAAAAATTTCTAAGCTAGCTTAGCTGCAAGGATTCTCTTTCATGGTGTTGGCACCAAATTGAAAATGAACAGGTACCACCCCTTAGCTAAATTGTAGTAATTGATTCTGTATGTGCTGTAGGCAGTCTCGATTTAAGAAGCAGCCAGATCTCAAGGCTCCCGTGGTAAAGGTAGATTACAGCACTGGGTTTACCTTTGGCCAAGCATGTTAATCGTGGGCTCCTTCTCTCTTGGGACTTCCTGGCCTTTGTCCCCTTGCAAAAGGACAGTTCCTCTCCTGAACCTCAGCCCTCTTTCTCCATTTCTGTGTGCTAACTATTTATAACCCCTCTAGTTTTCTTTAACCTTGGCTGACCCCTTTCAAAGAAGTCACCAGTACCTTGACAGCCTATGTCCTTGTTTCTCTCATGCTACTGACATCGTTAGCCTTACTGTATCACCTGTCCCTCTGCCTGTTTTGGAGATTTTTCTGCCCTCTTCTTCCTGCATGTAAGCTTAGACTGATTTTCTAGCTCAGGAGTCTTCCTTTGTATATCCTGAATTAAAAAGGAGACTCTTGCTAATTTGTTCTGTAGCTTCTTCTGAAAGCAGGCATGTGCCGGGAACCTCACAAGCTTATGGCTTTCCACATATTAAGGCACTTAGTGATGCAGCATTTTAATTAAATTAACCAGAATTCGTAAATTGTAGATAGACAGATTTTCCAGATCATCTCAATATGAGCTTTTAGAGTGATCAACACTCTGCTGGTGTTTAATCCATCAGACTGCCATATGGAGTGTTGAAGAACAGAATATCTGTTTATTAACAATTGTTGTTTTTTCACGTCAGCAAGTACAATTTTCATATTTGAGGACCTGGGAGTGCAATCTGTTGCTACATCTCTTATATGAATTCTATCAACCTCATGCCAGACTCCATTTCATGTTTATCCCTGAATTTTTACTGAATCCACGTGACCCAATAGCTGTCTAAATGGCATGATAGACCTGAAGACTGTGGTGGAATGACCCTCTTGAAGTTCCTTGGTTATACTATCACAGAAGGAATGTGTCCAGATGTGCTTTGTGAGAAATTATGGATATCTGTGGCATCAGTGGTTTCTGCAGTCAGTTGAGACGCATTAAATGAAGCTTTGCAATTTGAATGACCAGAATATAAGTTATAATCCGCAGAAGTCAGAAGGTTGTTCCTCGTCTTCAAGATCAATCCAACCTTTTATTCACTGTGTATTAATAAATACCTGTCCTCAAATTCTAGGGTATTTTCTGTGTTGGACTTCTTAGCAATAGAAGTTACCTGTCTGTTAAAGAGTAGTGATCTGTTCCATTTTATTGTGACATACAAGTGTGTTTCTACTCCTTTAGCTGAGTGAACACTGCCAGTTGTTGGTCTTTCCAATGGGAAAAATACTCTTCAGGCAAGAGGCAAAAAACCTTCTTGTTTCGTGAGTTTGTCACTGCTGTCTTTAGAAAGAAGTATTAGCTGTTCTGGGATGGGAAATGAGATGGGCCCAGTGCAGAAATATGTTTTGCAACCTAGGCATCAGGCTATTCTCATCAAATTTAATTTAATTTATTTTCCACTGAAGAACCACTTGAATTCTCAGCAGGAGTAACATGCAGTGTTTTCATAACTATTAGCTAATTTGTTTTCTTGGATGCTTTGACAGACTGGGGGATAAGATGTGCTTATTAAGACAACTTCCTTTTTTATCTCTGTTTAGGTAAGGTATGAAGAGAAGGGAACTGTTGGTATGTGTTGATGACAATAGATGGAAAACAGTGGTTTCTCCCCTATTAAAGTTGTCCATCTTATCCAGCAGATGGCATTGAAAATGTACCTGCTGCTCTGTCTTCCTGCTAAGCAATGCCTTAGCTGAAATCTGGAATCCTACAGGCTGTACTCTTCCCTTTCCTCTGGTGCATAGCTGCAGATCACTTCCTAATGAGGATTTTGAGTGCCCCCTGCCTAGTGGGTGAAACAAAAGCCAACACACCCATGGATTAATGAGAAAGGAATTTAAGGCTGGTGTGGTGTATGCTGCAACAAAATTCCTTTTCAGTATTTCAGCGTATTCCTTTAAACATTTAGCATTTGGGCAAGCCCTATTAGTAGTCTTCTCTTTCCTGACTTACATTGTTTGTCCATCTGCTTGTCTGCCAGTCATCTTGGTATTTGTGTCATGTGGGCAAATAAGCAGTGATCTTTCAATAAGCTGAGCACCAAAAGCAATGTTAAGCACTCATCCTTTTGAGCAGTGCTACTCTACTCACCAGCTCAGACCTGCTGCTGGATTCCTAGAGAAGGCACAAGTTCTTCAAGCCAGTGGCAGCATCTGTCCCAGTGATGGGTGTTTCTTAGGCTGCTGACAGGAGTTTGTAGGCCCTTTGCATATGGGTTACTGGGAGAAGGAGGGGTTGTGGGTGTTGATATTTACGGGGGTATCACTTAGCTTCTAATTAAATTGTGAGGATAGTGGGATGTAGATGTCGTGTAATGATTCAAATGGTAACTGGCTATGGCAACTAAGCTGAGAAGTGAGAAATCTTTGCTGTGCATGATGAGAACATCAGTTCTGTACTAGTTTGTCTTTGTTTCCTGTCTTTTCTGTATTTTTTTATCTTCTTTCTTTTCAGTAAATATGCTGTTTAATATAATTTCTGTACAAGCACTACTGTACTCATGCAAGGTAGTGTTTTATTCTTCCTGAGCAGCCAAATAATTTGAAAGAAATTATAAAATTTGTGTACATGAAACACAGCTGTCATGTGGAGTTAGCATGAATGCCTATGTCAGGACTATGTAGCATGGCTTTGTTTGCCTTGTATTGTTTATATATTGCTCTGTATTGTGACTGTAAGTTAGCAACATGCCCATTTCAGAGTATTTAGACCGCACTGGGAGCTAATGTACATTGTTACTTATCTAGAACCTACTGGATTAAAAATGTCTCCTACCAGCCCCTTAATTTCCTTTGTATCTGAGGTCCTGAGTAGATGTGGAAACTGGAGCTTCTTACTCTCTCCTCCTCCAATTCCAGACAAATTGTCTGTGATGTGTCTTTTGATGGCTGTGAACACTGCTGCGGTTCTGTCTCTCATTTAGCCTTGTGACCAAGTTTAATGCTTGACTCTCCAGTAAGTCTAGGCATCCAAGCTGTAATCTAAATATTCTTCTATTTTTCTATATAACACCTGTGGAATAACATCTTTCCTATCTGTCCACACAGCTCTTATCCAAGTTCTTGTAATATTATACCTTTCCCAGAATCTTTTACTCTGATCTTAGCAAATCTTATTCCACTTGCAAAGATGAGCTCATTGTTTTGACTGACCAAGATCTCCATACAGTTCTCCACATACTTTGGTATTGTATCAAACCACTTTTTCTCTTCATGGTTTTATTTGTGCTTTGACTAATATACTGCCTCCGGTAACAGGAAGAAAACAGACACTTCTAGTTTGTCAAGAATACAAATTAATATGAGCCATTGCTGTGTTTTCTAAGAAACTGGTTTCCCTGCATAGTTTTGAGACATACCCTGTAAACATCCAGGGAGCTAGCTCATCCTCCTTCCAGCTGCTGTACAGTAGGTATAGAAATCTTGATAACTGTTAAGATGATGTGTTGTAAGTATGATACTTTTCAGTGTTGTCTCATTTAACTGTGTACCTCTATTGTTGGTCTGTATTTATATAGTGTCTCTCCTAAGCTCCCTAGGGCAGAAATAACTTGTCCTCTGTTTGTACACCATGTAGCAGAGTGTGTACTTGATCAACAACAAGAACTTCCAGGCATCAAAATAGTTATTCAAGACGTACATCAGCACTGCTAGCTAGCTGTATTTCTTTAAAGGTATTTGTCAAGCTAGCATCCTGGCTGTTTCCTTCTCTTTTTATTGACACTCTGTTGAACATGTTGGCTTCCTCTACTTTGGCATCATGTGTCCTAACAACAGATATGTTTGAAATAAACTTTGCGGAGTATTCCTTGAAGGGTTTTGATGACATAAAACCAGCAGGAGTGTTCAAGGCTTTTTTGACCAACTGCTTAAGAAAGCAGTTCTAGGAAATGCCACAAAAAGATATGCCTGACGTTTGGGACCAGTGTCTGTAGCTGTCAGGTTTTGACACCTACTTGGACTCGCCAAATCAGAAATAGAATCACTCCAAACTGTGCAAGAAGTCAGATCTTAAATAAGCTGAGCTGCTGTTTTGGAGGCATTTATATCTTTCTGTAGATTTATATGAGGTTCTCAAATTAGACACCTCAGTCTGGAACCTTAATTTAGTTGGCATGGATCTAAGCCTTGGATATAAAACACTATTCATGAGATTAAAATGAGATTTCCTTGTTTCGTAATAATTCTGTTCCCTCAGTCTTGGAACTTGACAGAGAAGGATATATAGCAATTTCTGTGGGGGGGAACCTGAGGGATGGATGGAGAAGTCACATAGCAGGAGGGAATGCATCAGGAATAGAAACCAAGTTTCCATTTGCATGCTAAAGTGCTGTCTGCTAGGGAATGCTGTCATTCTAGCCCAATAATTGTATATATCAAAGAAAACTTCACCTTCAGTGACACAACTTTTGCTGTATTTGAGATGATGCTTTCTGAAAACAAATAACATAATCCAGAACTATTATCAGGAACAGAAGAGGACATACTTGAAGTTCAAACATGACAGCAATTAGTCACAGCCTTGCTTTTTTCTTTTGTTATAAAATAGAAGGGAAGGAGTGGAGGAAAATTTGTTCTCTCACTTTCTGTATAAATTGCAGGCTGCTTGAGGGGCTGTAATATCTCTAAATGTTTTATGTCATGTATGTAAATAGCAAAACCTTTTTTTTAAGAAATTGTAATTTGCTTTTACTTCTGGTTAGGTAAGTCTGAGAAAGTTAACAAACTAAGTATGATCTTTGTATGTATTTGTAATTACAAAGTTTTAGTTAAACGACACTGATGTAGGTTTTTTCCCTTAACAACGGTTTGTCACTTTGGTAGGTTTGTAAAGCGTCGATTTTAAAATACTTGGCATAAGTTGGCTAGAAGGTGGTGACACAAGGATCTGTACTTGGGCCAGCTTCACTTGATAGCTCTTTATACTTGGACTGCTAAGTATAAATTATGCTAAGCTGTTCTGATATTCTGTATGTTGGGGGTTTTTTTTATAGTATTTTGATGCTTCTGAGCTCAAAACTTGCTGCTTGGCAGAATTATCATGACAAATCGATCTGAACTTGTTGGAGAATTTAGTTCCACAAAGTAATTAGAGTTTGTGTGCAGCTGGTGAATGTGGCAGCATTTAACCATGTTTTGCACAAACCCCTCAAGCCTCCTGAGCTCCTAGGATGGTCCAGAACAGCCAGGTGGAAGCACAGTGCCCAGCACGGTGAAGCAGAGCAGATTGCTCTACCCCTGTATGTCTTCAGGCTTGAGTGAATCCCCAAGACACAACGAGTTATTGTGCTGTTTGCCACCTCTTCGGCTTGACATTAATAGTTGTTTGTGCTTCATCACCTATATTTCTGCATAAGGTTCCATAATCTTTTCCCAGAAAGGAAGTAAGTCTCGTTCTCTCTTTTGTAACTTCAGATACTCTGTCACTTCAGGCAGTCTTTGGGTAGGAATAATTTTGAGATAGTGTGAAATACACCATTCACTTCTAGACAGCTGCTTATAAATCAAGAGATTTCTTCATGAGAATGTGAAAAAAAGTGAATCTCTCTGATTTTGAAAGGTAGCGCAGTTGTTATTTTACATCTTTACAATTGAGAAGATAAATTGAAAATTCCTATTGACTCCCAGCCATTAAAAGAAAGGAAGGGGTGTGTGTGTGTGAATTCAGAAGAAAAGTAATGGAAGCTGATCATATTAAAAGTAGCAAAAAGGAATGCTTTTTACACAATAACTGATTTGATGTGCAACTTTCTGCCACATTGGGATTTTTTTTTTCCCCCCAGGCCAAGTATTTAGCAGCTATGGAAAAGGAATCAGGCAATTAAATGGATGATGAGAACATTTCTAGTTAGAGCAGTATAAAATCCAAAATGAAGTAGGAAATATCAACTGCTTCAGGATATAAAACAAGCGCTTAGGAAGAGGAGGAGTCTTTCAGAGGCGATTATTCCATATGTCTTTATAATGGGGTTCCTTGGGGGTTGGTGTTGTTTTTTTTTGGGGGTTGGGAGGTTGTTTTTTTTTGGTTTTTTTTTTTTTCTGTGATGCTTCTGATACTTGGTATAGTCAGACAGGATACCTGCTTGGGTAGATCACTGATCTGCCCTGCTCTATCAGTTCCTGTGTTCATTTACAGTTTTTATGACTACAGACCTGACAGATTCTTGTTTAATAGGGAATAACATTTCTACAATCTTTTTTTTAGTGAGTAGGCTTAGATCCTATCTATCGATAGAATTTTATATACAAGATTTTAGTCAGTGATAGAGAACGTAAATTCAGAGCATGCTCTGAGTTACATCTCTGGAGAGAACATCATTATTAAACCTTTTTGAGGGTGTCCCCGGTGGCAGCTCCATAGAGCAGGTGGCCTGCATGGCGCAAGCACACAGTGAGTCAGGAGCCTGTATCTTATCAGAGCATATAATCTAAAAATCACTCAGCCTGTTTCTCTCTCCTGGGGAGATGACAACGATGACACAGGACTCTTATGCTAAAAACTAATTGTTAACCTGCAGAAGACGTCATTCAACACAAATCCCAACAGAAAAAGGCTGGGTGATGGATGTTTCTGGGTAGCAGGCCAAACTGTTGTTTGGTTTTCCACAGATAGTTCTCTGGGTTGCCTCAAGATTTTCAAGCCTAGTACCTGGCTTGCTTGAGAATAGAGAGCATATAAATTTTAAAAAATGCTTACAAATTTTGTTATTAATGTATGCATATAAAACTTGGAGGAGCAAACAGTTCCTCTCCTGTCTAGGGATATTAAGTGTGCAGCCTTTTGACTATGGTGCTCCAGTTTCCTGGAACAATAGGCAAAGTAGTGGCTAGGTGGAGGTTCAAAGGCTAGGAAACAGCACTGAACAGGAATATAGCAAGTAGGTAGAATTTGGGAAAGGAATGTAGGATTGCATATACATCTGTTGATAGGAGAATGGCCGGTGGATCAAGGGAGGTGATGGTTTACCTCTACTCAGCAGCTATTAGACTGCATCTGCAGTGCCACTCCAGTGGTGTCCTCCATGCCCCAGCATGAGGAAGAGATTGGTAAATTGGAGTGAGTTCAATGGAGGGCCACCAAGGCGATCCGGGGGCTGGAGCACTTGCCCTTTGAATAGAGGTTGAGGGAATGGGGCTTGTTCAGCATGGAGAAGAGGTGACTTCACAGGGACCTGATAGCTGTCTGCTAGTACCTTGGAGGAGGTTATAGAGAAGATGGAGTCAGGCTCTGCACAGTGCTGCATGGTGGGAGAACAAGAGATAACAG
Source organism: Ibycter americanus (assembly GCA_035590275.1). Taxonomy (NCBI): domain Eukaryota; kingdom Metazoa; phylum Chordata; class Aves; order Falconiformes; family Falconidae; genus Ibycter; species Ibycter americanus. Next base: position 64,164,198 of record JAVJGI010000063.1, read on the forward strand.
TCATAAATTGAAGCAAGAAAGTTTCTGACTGGATTCAAGAAAAAACCTTTTCAGCATGGAGCAGTCAAGTATTGAAAGGATTGCCCGGAGAGGTTGTGCAGTCTCCATCCATGGTTGTTTTTAAGACTTGACTGGCTAAAGCCCTGAGCAGCCTGTCTTCCACAGAAGGCCGACTGGACACCTGCCAAGGTCCTTCCAAACCTGAATGTTTCTCTGATTTTGTACATTTTTCCTCGTTTGATATTGTACTGTATACCTGATCGTTTGATCTGTTTTCTTCTTGTAGGTTAAATTTTCTTCACTCATCACTTTTTCCTTATATCCTCTTTTTCCTTACACCTCTTCTACTCCACTGTACCTTTCTCTCTCCAAATATGTCTGATAATCCCACTGTCACTCGGTCATGGAGTCTTCTGGGTTCTCTTGGCTTCCAAAGTTTCTTCAGTGCCCCTCAACCCTCAGAATAATCTTACCGGTCGCTAAATCTAAGGAGATCCTCATGGCCATCACCACCTTCTGCTTTACTTGCTGAGCTGTCTTGTAGGTGGTTTGCCATCTGCTTTGCTGCAGTGCCTCTGTTCTTCATTTCCAGTAATGGATGAAGAACACTAGTCAGCTCATTAAAGGATAGCTATGTCACAGTATTCAGCTTTCCTAAGAGAAGAAAGTAATGGTAGACATGGCCTCAGACCAGTGGTATGCATGGACTGAGAATAAACATGGCAGGATTTTTGGAAGCAAAAGAGTACCAAAGCTTAATGGGCTGCTCTCAGTAGACCTTCTGGAGTTGAAGAATAATGTTGCTTTCTTTGTTTTGGCTTCTTTTTTCAGGAATGATGATTGACTAGTATGCTTCATTTCTGGGTTTCAAGAAACTGGAGTTTCTTCTGGCTGCTCCTCTCTGGAGATCTCTGCAGAGTCCAATACCTGTGTATTTCTTGTATTTGAATCACGTCTTTATGTTTTTCTTCAAAGTCCATGGGTACTAGAGGCATGAGGGTGTTTATGAAAAATATTCTCACATTTTTTCGTGGGTCTGGAAGGGTTTATTTTTGTGTGCATCTTTTACATCTGCTTTTACAACTGGGCCTTGCCTAGTTGACTTTGAGCTCATGAACAGCTAAATTGTAGTAATTGTAGCAGGCTCTGCTACAATTTATATTTTAATAGCTATTCCAAACAGCCCAAAGTGGTACTACAATTCTGTTATCAAGTAGGTCAGATTAAAACTAGTGATAGGTTCTCTTGAGTAACAACAATTTTCCCGTGATTTTTAATTCTTCCATATATTTTTTTTTTCCTATATATTCATTTGAACTTGAGTCTAGCAGCATTTGGGTGCTTTAAAAACTGTAACATTTCTAAATCAGTGCATTTCCTCAGATGTCTTGGGACCAACTTGGAGTTGGTAAAGATGGTTTTGAATCCCCTGAGCCCTGTTCTGGACTTTCAGGTATTCCGCAGCTCAGGGTATTGGTTCCAGGAGAAGAGGATAGTGGCAGGCAGAGTGCATGAAACTAGTCAGTAATATAACTGAAAAAGCTGGACTAAAGCAAGCAGTGAATATACTGGGAAGGATGAGGATAGGGGTAAGGGTAGTCATTAAAGAAAGTGCCTTTGATTCATGTGGAGGAAAGAATAAAATTATGGGGGCAATTGTGAAGGTTTTCTTCTGTAGCCCATAAACTGCATATTGCTGCTTTTTTATAATTCTGGTTGAACTAAGGTTGAGACTTTGGCCTTGGAGCACTGAGATTTCAATCTTTTACTTGTATTTGGTCATACAAATGTTTTTTGATTTTTGGAAATTACAGGAGTCCTTTATGTAATTTAATGTGTTTTATTGTTGTACTGATGGCAAAAGGAACCTTGGTTGACTTCACATGTCAATCAAGTAATACTGTTTGGTCATAAAAAGCGTGAATCTTTTTTTCATAGACATCTTCAATGTTGGTAATTCATTGTTGCATCAAGGGCTGCATTCATCTGCATGGAAAAATGTTTCAATAAGGAATCTTGGGATTAGAAGCATTTAAAAAATTTAGACTGCTTTTTAACATAAAGACATACCTCTGGACAAATAAATACAGACTACCATAGTATCACCTTCTTTCACCCAGGTACCTCTTCTTGAAGCTTGTTGACAGAAGTTAAACTTAAAAATTCGCTTCTGCTTCACAGCTCACGCCATTAGCTAACGTACTGACAGGGGCTTTGGAGGTCAAGGAAGCCATACCATTCCCGAACCAGAGCTGCAAGCCTCCCTGTAAACATGTCTTGATGTCTCTGATTGGATTTGTGTGCCCAGGCTTGCGTAACCATACAGCTTCTATCCCAACATTATTAGCCAAAAGGAATATAGGGACTTACATAATCATTACACGATTATTTTCAGTAACTGCACTGTAAATATGTAATTCTCTCTACTCCTAATAACTCTTAATCCCTCTGTTCCTATTGGCTCCAGGGCTCAGATTTTGCCATGGCCTGTGTGCCCTGGCCGCCGGTAAGACTTGAAAAAATTGTTACTTTCAAGGTTCACCTGTTTTGCTCCCAACCAGTAAATACGCGCTCCCCAGCACAGGCAGGGCACTGCATCACAGTGCGCTGTTCTGTGGGAGCTTGGGCAGCACTGCCGCCTGTGTGCCTTCTGAGAAGGGGCTGTTCACCCCCAGAAGCCTTTCATACCCAGCTGCACGTGTATATTCATTGTAGACCTCGCCCTCCTAGCTTCTTCATGTGTTTTATGCTCAGGAGTTCTTGAGCAGTTTTGATCTTGTTTCTCCGTGTTGCTCAATAAAGAAGATTCTTCTTTGAGATATTGTGGTGAGAAAACCTAAATCATCAAGAGATCTTCATCTGCCACAGGGGCTGGGAGGCCAGGAAGAGATTATTTTCCTTTTGGTACAAGCAAGTAGAAAAAAAACCTGTTTAGGATGCTTCTTGTTAAAATGTGCCCCATTTCTATCCTGCTGTTTGCCCCCAGCATCTGTGGGATTTGGTGGTCAAAGCTCTCCCAAGCTGTAGCTGTTCCAGTGATAGCTTACACTAGTAAAGTCCCTTTCAGGTATACTTGAAAATATCCTCAACTTTGATATAAAATTGCCTTTCGTAGTGCTTTTAATATTAGGAGCATAACTTAAATTTCTTTAAGCCTTACAAAATACTCGAACATCATTTTTCTGTGTTTGATTAGCTTCATGAGTCAGCACCTGGTCTTAGGTCTTGACATTTTTGGTGTGTGAAATTTTTTTGTGTATTTGACCTTGGCTTTATTCCAGAATAAATATTTTAAGCTGTTAGTTGTGTGTGGGTTTTTTGTCTTTGGTCTGAGACTAGGGGGCAGACATAAGCAGCACTGAGAGAAGTGAACTGTATAAACCACAATTAGAATTGCAGTGCACAGGTGTCTGAAGATCTTATACAATTGCCAAGCTATTTGTTTCTCAAATGAGAGGAGCTTTGGGAGTATATTTTGGAGAATAAAAGGAGCAGAAGGCCTTTGGTTTCGATGTTAGGGTTGTGGTTTTTGGTTTGGTTGTTGTTGGTTGGGGTTTTTTTTCCCCGTCTCTCTTTTTTTTTTTTAGTTTATTTCCAAATCCTAGTTTAAATTCTTCCAGACTTGATACATTTGATATCTTTACAGAACCAGCATAATGAATGGTTGAAAGTGATCTGCTGCGGCTGGTGATGCAATTTATAACTGCCTTCAGATAGGAATCAGCATTTAAGAATAAAAACTACTTGCATGCTAGCTTTTCTTTGAGCATCAAATTAGGTCTTGCGGTTTTAAAATCTGAATGCTAGTGTTCAAAGTAAGATGACTTGTAATGATGTTAAAGGAGAATGGCTTTAGCATCAGGGTTATGGGCGAGTTCTGTTGCAGATGCTTGAGGATCTTTTTGGGAATGTAGGCATCTTAAATCTCTGTGCTAGTCATATACAAAGTACTATTGCGATGAAAAAATAGTGAAGTGAATAAACAGCAGCTTGCAGTGCCAGACACTCGATGTACCTAGAGTCCCAGTGTTCGCTGTATTTTGCAATTTAATGCACAGTAATTTTTTAGTTCTGTATTTCTGTATGCTCCACTGTGTCAGATCTGTATTCTTGGGATGTGAGGTTCCATTAAAAAATAAATAATAATCGCAGCCCCCGCTCCCCCCACGTACACTCATTTTCTATAATATGGTAATGATATCACCGTAGCAGTAATTACGGGTCATCTTCATTTCTTTCATCTCTGCTGGTTCTGATGGCTTCATTCCTTTGACGGAGAAGATTTGGCTCTGGGTGCTGTGATTATTTTGTTAAGCATTATTCGAATAGACAGGAGTGAGAGAAATTAATCAATCCAAATGCAATTAGCATCATGTTTAACCCAGTGATGGACGTCTCAAGGTGAAACAGCCAGGGGAGTTTCAGACATTATTATTCAATCCAGTGGCTCTTATCTAAATTATAATCAAGAGAGGTTTTTATTGGCTTCGCAGAGGGAAGATGTAACTCTTTCCCTGCTTTGGGGGTCAAAGGGATCAGGTTTTTGGCCCCACAGGATGTTGGCTGCAGGCAGCTTCTAGAAGTGGGAGGTACTGTATGAATTTCCTTTAATATGGGGGTCACTCAGGACAAAATATCTCCAGGTCCTAATATCCATGACCTGGAACAGGAGTTTAGTAGCTCCCTGGGCATCGGTAGGGATGTCCTTGCCCCTTGCTTCAAGTGTTTTCATTGACTGGCTTTGCCCATCTGTGTGTGAATGAATATGGTTTGTAGTTTCTGCATTCAAAGCTCTGTGAACATCATTGTGTACAACCGAATGCAAACAGAATGGTACTGCCTTTGGCAAGGCAGGGAAATCTGATTAGGAGAACAAGGTAAATTATTCTGCGGAGAAGGATTCTATTTTTTTTTTGAGCGGATATAATTTTAGTATTTATTGATAGCAACAATAACATTTTTTTAGGATCTCTTAATCTGCATCAGATCTGTTATCACCATTCTGGATAATCCTGAATGATCTCTGAGGTCTCTTATCAGGTATATGATAAAACACCACTACTGTGGATGGAGAAAAACGGTGGGAAGAGGTCACATGAGGATTTCATGATTCAGGAAAGCATTAGGTATTTGATTCCAGTTCTTAAGGCTCTAGCTAACACTTGCTAACCTGTTTCAGTGGTTTAAAACTTTATCAGTCTCAGCCGTTTACCACTTCTCTGTCAGAGATGACTTTTCCTAGCACACTGGGAGGAGCGGTCTATGTGCCTCACCTGCTCTGATTCACAGCCTGGCTTTGTGCAAGCCTCCACCTTCTTTGGCATTTCAAAGCAAGTCATGCCAGACTCTGAACTACAGCTGAAGTAAGGGCAGATTCTGCTGTCTCATTCACCAAGGGAAGGATGGTGATGTTTTGTACTGAGGGTGGTGTTAATATTTTAAAATGCTGCAGCAAGACTTGACAGAGCTCATCTTTCAGAGCCTGAATTCTAGCACGGTTGCTGACTCCTTTAGTATACATCTGTACATCACTCCTCACTAAGGCTGCGACCCCATCTGTAAGATGGGAGTTAAATCACTGTATGTCTCAAGAATATTGTGAAGCTTGATAAACTTTGCAAGTGCTTTGATATTGATTATTGAAAGATGCCACAGTAATGCAAGCTTATTCCACCTGGAAGTTTATGCTGATTCTGTCGTCTTACCTGAAAAATGTGTTTCAGGAGTGCTAGATGGTTACGCTGGTCTTCAGTGTAAATGTAACAGATCCTGAAGTACGCGTCTGAGTATCTGCATGTGCTAGTTCTACCTTCAGTAAAGGTGACCAACATTGCTTTCCCTAACGGCTGCTCTCCTGAGATGGCACTTGGTATAGCATTCACGGATAAGTACTTGTCAAAGGCCCACAGCCATTAAGTAGCAGTTCATTTGACAATTACATCACAGAAATATGCAGTTAGCAGTGTAATTGGAGCCCTTTTTATGGAGGAAGAGGAATGAGCTGGTGCTAGCAGGCATCAAGGTGGTGGTAGGATTTTGGGGGTGTGGTCTCAAGACAGAAAGCGGTCCATGCAGATCTCTCCCTCTCTGATAGGAGTTCACATTATGTTGGCTGAGTAATAATCTGTTGGTCTTGTCTGACATAAGCCTCGTTTTTTCTTTGAGGGCTGTTCAGTAATAATGTCAATCTTAAATATTTTTGCTTGGTTTAGATTGCCTTTTTGCCTTCACTCTCCCCCACTCCTGTCACTGATTTTTTTTATTTCCCTTCCAAATGCAATAGTAGTTGAGCCCCTCCGAAAGATGTGGGTTTGCCGTTGGCTTTTCCAGTCAAGCAAGACTCCCACAATTACTCACAGGCAGATTCCTCTAGGCCTTTACATCCTACCAACTAAGAAAAAGAACAGTTTGGTCTTCTTATCCGAACATTGTGTCTGGGGGCAAAAGAAATAATTTCTGATGCAACAGACCCTTGTGACAGAAGGGTTAAAAACCAGAGGAGTGTTCTGCTGTGTGTATGCAATTCCTGTTCTTTGCTCTGAACTGGTAATTTCCACTGATAGTCCTTCAGAAATAAACCCTTTCTAGTTTTGTTTTCTGTGTAGGCCTAAGACAGCAGTAGTTTGAAAGTGCATGATCAGTACTTTAAAGGAATCCTTCCATGTTGAAAAACAAGTTCTTTAGTTACCGTAAATACAGCTGAATGGGAGGAATAACTGATAAGCTAACAAAGTATGACAGTGCCTAAAATAACCTTTTGTAGTCAAGAATGTACCATTCAAAGTGTGATACTATAAGATATTTCAGGGCTAAAACCGTGTTCTGTTCATAGAACATTAATTGTATTTCCAGGTTTTTTTAGTAGCAAGACCTTTTTATTTCAACAAGGCTACATTTTTGGGTCGGAGGAGGATCACAGTTAAATTTGTCCCGTAAGTTGTACATCTTGGGGAAAGGCAGAGAGGTGCTTCTTTAGCGGGTGACTGCATTTAAAAATATCTGTGGTTTGAGGGTGCTCACAGGCTTTGTTTCAAGGTTTTTAGATAAGCCCAGAAATAGTAAGCGGGGAAGGTATAATGTTTATGATAAATGTGTGATAAATACAGTTTGTCACATATATCTTTTACGTAGGCTTTATCACCAAGTGTGTTGTGCTTTTGCATTTAAGTGTGTATTATGTTTAAAAAGTGTTTACATATGTGTGTTGCTTAGGGATTCTCCTGGATGAAAGTTGCTTATGTAAGTGTAAATCACTGTTTTCGTTGCTGATTTTATAGCAGTAAATCCTTCCATTATTTCCTGGCTATCCAGACCTTATGACACAGTATGTCCTGTGCTGTCATATGTGTGAGAAGGCTTTTTATGGGGAGCAATCAGGCTGGACCCCAATCTCCAGTCCAGTGTTTTTTTCTAATTAAATTGTCACCAGAAGGAATATCCGGAACAGCAGTTTTCATTTTCAATCGAGGAAAAAACATTATGAGTCTTTGTCATTTGATTAAAAGTTACTTAACCTTTAAATTGCTACAGATGTAAAGATAGCTCTGAGTTTCCAATGTAATCGCCTCCAAGTTAAAATCAGGAAAATCTTTGTGTAATGAAACCCATATGTCATAGTGAAAGGATGCAAAGCATTGGCAGAGTGGGCTGCTCTAGCAGGAGATTCTGCACCCAATCTTGTTAACCAGGACTGCTTTTGGTAATCCCTCATCTCCTCACTTGTAGGAAATCAATCTGTACTACTGAATCTTTTCAACCAGCAACCACAAAATTTACTGTGGAGAGGCAGCTTGGGGACAATTGTAGTAGAAAAGGAGCCCCAGGCAACAAGGCTAAATGCGGGATTGAGGGATTGAAGTTCTAAAGAGGAGATTATATTAAACCTTATTCTGCTCCCCTATCAAGTAGAAATGTCTCCTTCTCCTTTCAGCCCCAGCCTTTCCTACCCAATACCTGTTCTTGAGGTCTGCTTGGCTGATCTTGCCAGGCAGCAAACTTAATTCGTGTTAATTATAATAGCCTGATACCATTTTTCAATACGTTTTTCTGAGTCTATTCAAGCACTCAACTTCCATTGTAACCAGTGCTGATAACCTTTTAAAGGGTTTTTTCTATGGGCTTCAGTATCGTCTTCCTCCTCCCTGGTAGGTGAGATTAATTTGTATCCAAGCTATTGCGATCGTATCCATTGTTGATTTTTCTATTGTAGTAGATGCTTGGCATAGGCAAGGTTGTAAATCGTGACTTGACATGGAGATTCATGTTTCTGTTTCATGCTGCGCAGCCTCTGTAGTGTCTGTTTGCTGGTACAATGAAACCTACGCTCAAGCCCTCTCTTCACTTGAAGTCCGTGGTTTAAGCAACCATTTTAAAGAAAAAATCCCTAAGGTTTTCACTACAGTTTTGTCCAACCTTTTAATTAAAAAATCCACCTCTATCTGCTACGCAACTGGCTTCTGCTGATCCCTTGGGTAGTTGCTTAAGGCAGGTTTTACTGTCTCTCTTAGACTGCAATCATATTTAGAATGTGGGTGATGGTTTCTTCATTCACAAGCTCTTCCCTCACTCCAGCAACCTCCAAAAGGCCCCATTGGAAATGATATTCCCATTATTAAGAATTCATTTATCAGAAGCAATGCTGAGCAGAGGAGTCAGTTTCTAATATTAGAGGCTTTTCTGTGCAAAACCCAAGCTCAAAGCATGTTCCAGTGCAGATTAAAGAGGAACAAAGGGGAGGGAATAGCCAAGACATTTGAACGCAATACCATGTAATATATATTTGGCCTGTGTTTACCAGGAATACATTGAACAGTGGTTCTTAGGCAGATAAGAGAAGCAGCTGAAGCAAGGAAAACAAGATCGTTAATGTTTGTGGAAACTTGCCCTTAGTTTGGCTGTGATGTTGTTGTTGTTGTTGTTGTTGTTGTGATATCAGCGTGTTATTTCCTGGCCGTTTTCATACATATACAAAGATGTAAGGTCCTTTTTTTAGTTTGGCATATCTTTAAAAATAAAGCCCCAACGCAAGCCTGAGTATGTGAGGAGAAGAGGAATACAGAATAGCAGAAGGCTGTCTCTTGCTCCTAATGGGATTTTGTAGCAGCATGTGCGAGTTTGTTTCAGAAGTCAGAAATGAACAGATGTTGGTATAAATTACCTCTGTGTCTGATGTCTTGCAAATTAAAAGCGCGGTTGGCATCACTAAACAATTTCACCAGGTTGGGGGGGGAAACGGGCGGTGATTATTGTAGCAGGTCGGTAAGAATCTTTAAGCTGCAGCAGAACAGGATAGCAAGGATAAAGGAATGAAGAATAAAATGAGAGGTCTGTGAATTAATCAGAAATGTTAACATCTCCGATGACAAGTGAACAGGAGGGCACGTGCTCTGGAGCAACCCCCAACCCACAGTAATTTCACTCAGCGCACAGAAGGAGTCTATGCTCTCTGCCTGATTTATAGGGTGCAGCCCTCTTTGTGGGAACAGAATTGTCATGCATTCGTATATCTCCTATATGGGACTTGCACTCCAGAAAACTTTCCACTCTATAAACTGCAGTTCAGCTTTGTGCTTTCTCCAATAAGAGTGTTTTAAAACCACGCATTGTTGATGGTGCAAAGAACTGGTGCTGAAAATCTATTCCTAGCTGAAATTTTTAAAACTTGCTTTTTTATTTAATCATGTTCTTTGTGCTAAATTTAGTTCACAAATGAACTAAACAACTTAGTTCCTGGCAAAATAACAATCCATCCTGCCCTTCTGCAGCGCTTTCTATCCGTGTGGCACTTCAGCAGCACTGGAAAGATGCAAGCTATCTTGCGTATGGGGAAGTAGAGGTACAAATGAGTACTTTGTGGTAGTTCACAATGTGAATCAGAAGCAGAGTTGGGAATGGATCCCAGATGATACAGCTCACAGCTGGAGGCACGAGCCAAGCGAGTAAAGGAGCGATCTGCTTGAATTTGCAGCCAGTCTGAAACATGTTCCACTTACAGCAGTGGACTTTGCAGCCTATGAATATCAGTATGTACCAGACAGTTCATAATACCATTAATCATTTTACAGGGATCTTGTTGATGACAATACGTGTGGTACGATTTTGGGTAGACAAATTAGAAGGTACTCATTTAGAGAGGCTTTAAGGCACAAATTTCTAACCTTTAGGTAAAGAATAACAAAATGTCTTTACCTGAGGGTGCGTATTGAGTATTTTAAGCTGAACATTTTTATTCCCTTTCAGTTCTGTTGTAACAGATAATCAGTAATGTCAAAAGAAAACCCAACATCAGCAACAAACCCACCTCCAGTTTTTATGCTAATTGTCATTTCTGTTGTTCCTCTCAGTAGAGAGGTCAGGAATTGAATGGATAAAGTAGAAAATGAATTCCCATCTCCTTCCAGAGTCTCTCTAGGCTAGGTGTGGGAAACATGCATGCCTTCATCAATCCTGTGAATAAAAACCTCCATGTTTTGATGTCTGTCAGTCCAGCACAAAGCTTACACCTTTATTTAAAAAAATAATAATGAAGGGGAGCACTGGTGGGAAGATTGTCTTTCTCTAGGGTTCAATTGCTAATCACGTTGTCTTTGATGCATTGTATTGCTATTGCAAGACAAAGCTAGTATTAGGGCTGCTCTGCCAGCCTGTGAGCTTATGGGCTCACAAGTCAGAGATGTCTCGTGCAGAAAAGTGGCTGTGTAAACCCTGCTGTAATACAGCTACCAGAGATTGATGGTGCCAAGAGTGAGAGAGAGACATATAAACCTTGCCTTGCTGTATTAAACATTGCAGGACTGACAATGCAGAGAGAGAGAGAAGACCAAAGCTCTATAAACTTTACTTTATTACACCATCCATAGATGAACTGCATTGAAGGAATATAAACCCCATTATATTACAGCATCCAGGGACTGACACTGCTCAGAGAGAGAAAATGCTGTCTAATTTTTGTTGAAGATCATAGCATCCAGGGACCAATAATCCTGAAATGGATAAAGAGAGAGTTCCATAATCTCTAACGGATTATAACATCCAGGAACAATTGCTCTGAGATAGAGTGATGGAAATCTAGATTACACCATTCAGAGATGGATAGTACAGAGAAAAGGAGATGCTGTGAGAGCGTAACACAGTAGGAATAGAAAGCATAGATTGTATGTAATGAGTCAGCCTGTGGGAACTATTGCTGAGTTTAGAGGATTCCAGGCTCTGCCTGCATTTCTGGGATGTCAGGAATTCAAGATGGAATGCCATTTTATTTATTTTCTGATTTAAAAACCAAATAAATAAAATAATCCTTACTCACTATTGGTATAAGCACAAATCTAAATGAATTTCTTATCCTGTGGTTAAAATCTGTAAATTATACAACTGTTTGGGTTTCTTGGCTTTTTAAAATTTACTAATTTCTTTTTCCTCCCTTGTGATTTCAGCTAGAGAGATGACTCGAGGGAAATTCCTGAACATCCTAGAGAAACCCAAAAAATAGCTGCTACATCTGGAGTTTGGACAAAAATACCCCAACTAGATCATTTTACATACCGTGGATCCAGATGAACCCCAGAATTTCTGAAGGAGTATAAAGCTCTTGCTCTAGACCTTGAGAAGCAAAGACCTCTTTTTGTTTCCACAGCTCACCTCTCTACGGGGGAGATGTGTTGCATACACAGGTCACAAGGACTGCAGTGGGCTGCATTGAAATTCAGACATCACCTGACCATAAGATGTCCAACAGGAAGACTTGGCCCTGACATGCTGTGACAAAATTACCTGTTTTAATCAGCTATTCAGAGTGAACAGCCGTAGTGTCCTTATTCGATTGCTCTCAGTGGCAGCACCTGTGTGAAGTACACAGCAGATCCGACGCTGGCCAGTGTGCATCATGAGGCATGTTTTGTGTGTCTTTTGTCTTAATGTGTTGATTTCCTATGTGCAACTCCTGTGCTAAAAGATTTGAGCATAGTTTGGGGTGTGGATTGACCAATAACAGTGGTTCAGCAGGAGCATATGCTTCTAGTGTAGAAGCTGAGTGTGGTCAGTCTATTAGATTCCAGTTCCTCGCTGCCTTCAGAGAAGCATGTCTGGTACTCCAGGGAGGACCTCCAGACCTTTGGTGTACCAGGAGCTTCATCTCACTGCTAAATGGTTCTCTAGTGAAATAGAGACTGACAGACCGTAAGGAATAAAGAGATGTTACTGTGTCATGAAGGAAAATGTCCCTGCAGAAACTTTGGCTGGTACACAAAGAGTGAGCTTTGTCAGTTCACTGCAGTTCTCTACTTCTTACAGAGCTAGAAACTGAGGAAAGTTACGGAGTTGAAAGGCAGTAATATTTTCCGTTAGCGCTCCAAGAAGGGGCAAGAGGTTTGTTAGCCCCATTGCGAGGACAGTCTGCTTATACAGAATCTTAACATTTCTGAAAATAACATTGTGTCATATTTTTAATTACAAAACACCAACAAACCCAGAATTGTTAAGATAGAACTTTCTGTGACCTGGTCTCTTTCAGCACAGAGTTTTAGGCTTTATTCATCTTAAAGTTTAATGGCTTTTCCTTCTGTTAATGTACTTCTGCATCTTCACCCAAGAGAAGAGGTAAGGAGCATATTTAGACTGCTTGTTTTATTTAAGAGAATAATTTTTTTTCATTTCATCCTCTTTCCTTTTCCTAGAAAACAACACTTTAAGCATAAGGAAATATGTTCCTCTTAGAGCACAACATAATATTGAAACATTGGGTGAAGAGCAGGATTTTTACTCTATATTTAGAAATGTTATTTTTAGCATGCAGGCTTTTCAAAACTTGTCATTTACCAGCGTGCAGTCACATCTGAGAGGAGAAATGACTTGGAAATACTATGTGTAACAGGCTGTCCTTAAAGCATTGCATTTTTCTGTCTTTACAGAGAGGAGATTCTTTTCAGGTGCATGTGCAATAAAGAGGAGGAGATTTTTTTAATCAAATAGACTTCTCTGATTTTTTACTGAAATCCTGGTGGCCTTTTGGTTTGCAGTCTGTGGGCTTGGTTATTACCAGTCAGAACTAGGCTTGTTTTGGACAGCTCCTGTTAACTAAGTTTAAGGAGTTCGGTTCCACGTTCTGGAAAGACCCTGCACAAATACTGAATATTTAGGAATGTCAGGAGTCTCATTTTAAAGTTAATGGATTTATTTCTGTGCTTCACAGTTTATGCAGGGCTGAGCTTAACAGGAACTCTATCCCTTGAGAACATGAGAGTTAAGACAGATGAATGTGAAGAGAAGCTGAAAGTGATAATTCAGAGACAGCGGAAAAAACCTGCTGGTGCAAACTGATGTTGATGTAGCTTTAGGTATTGAATTATACATTTTGAATGCAATTTTAAGTTTGTATACTATGTATATAATATGTATATACATATATAACATAATGGTGTACTTCATCTGTATCACCAATATGAGTCTGTGCGTTTTATAGAGGTTTGTTGGTCCAACACATTAAGGAATTAGGATCTGAAAGGAGAAGGAATATAGGAGAAGATGCAAAAGCCTGGCATGGAAGTATATGTATATTTTCTGACATGTTCAGTAAGGGATTTCAAATTTTAGGTAGTTTTTAGTAACATACGTATTTAAAAAATAAACAAAAAACCCCTTTACCACATGCCTATTACTTTTATTCTGTAGGGCAGCCAGTAACATGTGGTATAGAATTGTGATATTTATTGGCTTTGTGCTTGTCATCTGTAGAGATGAGTCAGTGATGCATTTTTTAATTGGTAATATTTATATGTATTTTGTTGTGTTAGCCAGAGAATTGTAGTCATATCTGTTACTGCTTTGTGGCTTAATAATAAACAAATGCAAAGCTCACAAATTCGTCTGGGTTTCCAAAATAGCCCTCTGAGATGTAAAAGCTTTTGCTTAGCCACTTAGGTAATGCTCTTCTTCACACTTCTGCATGCCAGCACCTCAGGGTGTTTGGCCTGCGGATGCTCTATTCCCATCAGTAAATAAATATTTGGCAATATCCAAATGATACTAAGGGTTTTCATACCCTTTTGAACCCTATTTTTTTCCTTCAGTGATGTCCTTCCTGACATCCCTGCAGTATCTATCTATACAGGAAATTCTGTGTGACTTTTTGTTGCTGATAACCTTCTGTATTTTCAAACAACAAAAAAAGTTGATTTGGTAATATTAATCAAGCTAATGTATTGCTTTATAAAGTGTTTTCATGTGTTGGTATGTTAAATGTTACTGTGAGGTTCTTGGAAAGAAACCCAGTATGTATTTAGTTCCTTTTAAATGCCAGTGTTAAATATATTCAGTTGTAAAGGCTATTCGCTTCAGTCTTGGAGTATCAAATGCTTTGCTGTTTAATCCAACTAAGAAGACATTCTCGTTTGTTATGTTAATCATTATCAAAATAAAAGTCTAGTTGCACTGGCAATTGAAGATTGTAATACTCCGTTTAACTCAGTGTTTTGCTGTTATGAAATTAACAATTTTGGAACAATCCTGTAACTCACAGTTCTCAACTTTTTTTTGCATTTCCCCATAAGAAGTCACCTAGAAATAACAGATTAGTGAAAACTGACTAATCCAACTTGGAGGTAATGTTTGAATCTTATTCTGGTTTATTTTACTGATTTTTATGTTACATAAAAATGGAAGGTGCTAGTACAAGTCAAATCACAAGCCCATCTTATCTGTAATCTTCTCTTTGATTATAAACAGTTGTAGAAGGATAGGGAAGGATATAAACAAAGGGCTTACACAGAGTGATTTTGCTTTAGGGTAACTTACACAGCATCCAGCAATCTGTTTTAGTTGAATCTGGTCCACAGTAGATCCTGCCCTCCATAGATTTGTCTTAGTCCTAATTTCTCTGTACTTCTGGTCTCTCAAATGCCCCAGGACAGCGAGTTCCATAATTCAGTTATACAAAGAAAAGGATTAAAAAAAAAAAAAGGAGGGGGGGGGGGAGAGTAATTGTTTGTTTTAAACCTGCTTACCTGATAATGCCGTTTTGAACCTTTCATTTCTTTTGTTGTCAGAAACAGTTGTTTGGGCAGTGTTCAACTGTCTTCTGTTACAGCCTGAGATGGCATAATCAAAACTGCAGAGTGTGAGCATACTGTAGAAGTGTGTAAGTCCTAATTACAGTTCGTATTTTTTCCTCTGCTGTTTTCTTCCTTATCATCATGGGCTAAATCCTGTTTTGAGTATCTCTAAGAATAGGATCAGCGCTTATATTTGCAGCCTGGGCATGCAGCTGACCTCTTCCACTTCATCTTCAACCACAGTAACTTGTCTTAGGCAAACAACACTTTTTCCAAATCATGACAACAGTTATGTAAACCACTTCATGTTGAGGAAGTGATACTGAATAGTTCCGTCATCAACCTACGCAGCATGTAAAAAAGGTAAATTAAATCTTTGTCATATGGCCTGAAATCCTGGACTGCTATTCTGCCACAAGTTCAGTAACACTGCATCAACCTTTCTGTAATACTTCTAAACTAACAACAATTTTTAGACATAATGCAATCGAAAGAAAAAGACAACTTGCAAATTACTGTTGCAGAAAATCCATGCACTGATACATATGCTCTGCTAGAGCCAGCAGTCATTCAAAACGCCAGAGATACGGTCTTGATAGAGGCGTTTCAGGCATCCTCACGTTTACTGAGTTCCTCCTAAGGAAGAACTCCAGCCACCAGGGGTACTCGTGATGGGGAAATGAATCATGTCTTTGAGTGAACTATCTGAATACGGCATGCAGACTTCATGTAATGTGAAAAGAATCCTTGCTTCTTAGTGTTGAACCTCCATTTTCATATGCCATTCTGTACTGACACTTTAAAAAAAGTCATTAAATAATCAGTCTTTAGTAGAAGATGATAATTCATTGAAAGACAATTTTCCAGAAGGTCCTCTCTGTATTTTCAGCCCAGCATGATCACAGTTGGACAGAAGCTTCCCATGAACCAACACTCTGAACTGAATGAAGGTGATTAGAACAACAAATGCAAATGTTGTGAACACATTTCTGTAATCACTATAGTAAAAAACTTCCCACCCCAGAAATACCAAACCCCATGGTTCCTGTGTGCACACCCCAGCACATACATCAGCTAGCATACGAAATACTTCCAAGACTGTTGTATGTGTGATGCCAGATATGCATTGCCCTGAGAAGAGATGAACCTTGGTATTTCCAAAAGGCAAGAAAATAAAAAATAAAAAAAAAGGAAAAAAAAATTTAAAAAGAGAGAAAGAAAATTAAGGAAAGGAAAAGAGCTGGATCCTTTTGGTTTGATGTGATACTGTGATTCTTGGAATTGAAGCTATTGTAGCGATGTGTTACCTCTGCAAGCCAATCCTTACATTAGTGCTTTGCGTTTCTTTCAGGAGGATGTGAAATGCAAAATCCTGAAGTCGATTGTGACTGATGATTTGAAGTCCACATAAAGATATTTAAAAGCTTAAGTGAAGTATGGGCTGATCCAGTTTCTGGAGTGTAATCCACATTCCGCATAGAATCTGTGCAATAATGCCATTTTTATTTAGATTGTGCTAGATTTTCAGCATGGTAGGATCTCTTCACATTTTGACTTTATCATTCACTGAAACTACCGATTTTTAGACTTGACCTTTTCTGTCATGTCCCTTTGAGCAGGACGACTGACTCCAGGCCGCTGATGCACGTACAGAATAGGCGTTTTCTTGTTGGGTTTGTGTGGCTGACCTCTGGCCTGCCTGCTGATTCCTATAATACAGATCAGTGACCAGTGAAGCCAGAACGCTCCCTGCCTGTCTGTGCTATAGACACCTCAGTAAGGAACAGAAAAGAGGAAAAGGGCTGAGCTTGAAAGCCCTTACTTAATTGCTAGTAGAAAAAATGGGTAATAAGAATGACCTTGCACCTTATTTATTGACCAGATCTCTGGGGGGACAAAGTACTTGACTTGGTTCTGTATCACTTGAAAGGCTGGCTCTGTGGCCAATAGCTGATGAGTAGGTGTAATTATATAGGGTAATTAAATTTTGAGCTTGCAGGCATTTGGATGCCAGGGAGGATTCCCCTCCCAAAAATACCAGGCACATCTAACAACTTTCCTCGTAAACACAGAATTTGAAAGCTAATTCTGAAGCACCAGAAATTTGGCATCTTTCACTTAGTACAACAGCCCAAACAGCAGCAGGTTATGTATGGAAGGGCGGGAAGGGGCTCATCAGCTACATGAGGACAAGGGACAAGACCAACAGGGTGTCCCGAGCGGGCACAGATGCTCAGGTGCCGGGTTCTGTGGCCTTCATTTTGTTTTCCTCTCCCTCTATTAAAGCAACTTACTGGTTGTAGCTAGTTTTAATTAACTTATTTTTATATATAAGTGTCTCGATTGTCCTAAATTGCCTTTCAGGGCATGGCTGGTGCCTGTCTTTCTCTAGTAGTACTCTGCATGGATCCGTTTGTCACCCTGTCTTTGGTCTCTCCCCCTGCTTAGCACACCGAAGCCAAACAGCACGTGTGAAACCGGGGGACAAGTCCCTTCTGGCGAGGCCCGTTGCAGGAGGGGTCAGTGTGTAATTAGCTGCACGGAGGCGAAGGGGGCTGCCGGCCCTCAGCATCCTTAATGGGATCAGCTGGGATGTTTTGCTCAAAATGAGCTTGTCATCAAAAATGAGGGGAAATGTTTTGCTGAAAAATAATTCAGTTGATGATGGTTTCTCAAGTGTCGGGTTGAAAGTTAGAGGGGGTGTGTGTCTTGTCTGCTTTGTACTGCTCAGGGAGTTTGAGCTGGGGTCTCCTACGCACCCCACAACTTCTGGAAGTTCTCGTGTTTTCAGTTGTTTCGTGGGTATCTTTGGAAAGCTGTCCGGTGAGACCCAGCACGTGTTCCCTTCCAGGGTCTCCTTTACACCCACGCTCCTTCCGAGCCTGAACTCGGAGCCAGAGGAATGCCACGGCCTCACTGGAGCAAAGCCCATGCCAGGTGCGTTTCTCCAAGGGTAGCCCCTGGTGAGCCTCAGCAGAGACCTACGGCAAACCTTGGCCATCACGTGCTGGGTTTGGGTGGCGCATTTCTGCGGGGAAGCACAGGAACCCGTGTCCCGCTGGAGGCAGGGCGGAGAAGGCAGGGAGAGAGCTGAACTCAGGTTTCCACCGCGCAGGTGGACGGTGGCGATGAAGAGAGGATGGACGAGGTCCGTGTCCCCAGCACTGGGTGGCTGCCGTCCCGCTGCCAGCCCCGTGCTGCAGAGCTGGGCCCCAGTGCCTGGGCTGCTTTTCTGGCTGTTTCTCTCCGTCCCCCTTCTCCTCCCGGTGCCCGGGAGGCGGCTCCCCGTCCGTCTGCGGCGCGGGGAGCACTGGCTGCCGCTCGTTAGAAGAATTCCCCCAAGTCAGACCTATGGTATGAGCCGTGTGAAGCGGAAGACAATTAGGGGCTTATTAGTGTCCTGGGGAGACGTGTAACTTGTGTTGCTGGGACTTACCAAAACAGCGAGAGTCTTACCGGCAAGCTCCAGCCGAGAAAAGACTGAGGGATTGTCTCACCTAATTACGGGGAATGGGCCTCTTTGTGTTTGTGATTCGGTACGGTTGTCCGATCGCTTTTCTCTGGCTGCTGGCTCAGGCTGAGCTGGAAGTGTGCTAATTAGAAGAGAAATGGACGTAGTGATCCTGTCAGCTCTCGTTACCGGCGCGGACAAAGCCGAATATTATTCTGAGGCAGTGTTTTGTGAGTGTCCCCCTTCCAGCTCTCATTAAGGGCAAGGTTGGTGGACGGGGAGGGGACTTGACCACATGGGTTGGCTAATGGAGCACAGTTACCGTTACTGTGCTAATTAACGGGCTCAGGAGGCAAATGTTTCTCCAACCAGCAGTCCCAGCAGCTGCACCTGGTGCTTCCAAAACCCAACCACCTCACTGGGCAAACCAGGCAAATGCCGTGCCTACGAGGGGAAGGGGGTTTACGTGTGACGCATCCATCAGCCATCCAAAAGTGCAGAAGAACCATGAAAATGGTCAGCAGGGAGAGGGAAAGGGCAGAGCGCTGCAGCACCAGTGGGGCGAGCTCCGGCAGCTCCTTCTTCCCGGTGCCTCTGCACGCAGGGCGCAAAGTGTGGACTGGTGCCCGGCAGAGGTGGGAAGTGGGCAGCAGGGAGAGACCCGAGGAGTCACCAGGGCTCCGGGTGCCGTCCAGAGGTGTATCTCCTGTGAGTTGTTGTGATCGTCACAGGTCCTGGTGGAGCCAGGAAGGGGAGAGCTAGAAAGACGGGAGGTGACATGGAGGTAAATCAGACTATCCCTCTCTATGCTGATGGTGGGACGCTTGTGGTCTGAGGTGAGAAGCAAGATGTGTGTACGTATTAGGATGTTTCTTTTTCCCCGGGAGGGCAGCTAGGCAAAATTGAAATGATTCACGTTGGTTAAGGCAGGTGAAGATGATGACCAAAGGAGCCATGGGAAATGCTAAAGAAACAAAAAAAAAAAGCGCACTTTCATGCCTTTAGACTCCACCTGCTACAGTGAGAGTAGAGAGAGTGATGGGAGAGATGGAAGACAAGAAAGAGCCAGAGCAGGTCCGTAGTGTCACAGTGGCCGAGATAGCCTCAGCAGAAGGGAAGAGCAGTGGGTGCTGAGGAGGGTCAATGGAAGTGAGCTGTTTTATTTGTCACACAGACTTCCATTTTAATGCATAGGTGTTTTTGTAAACAAACATAGTAACTTGCAGAAGTAATTGCTGGTTGATGTTTCCAAAGTTACGGGAATGTATTAGTGATTAAGTCTGATTTGGATGTTATGGTCCTTCTAAGGGTCCTTAATTAATCCGTGTCTTTGGGCTAGATGTGGTAAAACATACAATTATGTCTTAAAGCTTTCGATTTGCTTTCTCTGTTTTAACAGCGTACTGTTTTCAAACATCTTTGGTCAAGTGTTAAAGTTACAAGAGGTTTCCTCTTTTCTTTCTTGGGTTACGTGTCCCTGATGGTGAAGCTGTTTCAGCAGGAGGGTGAGCTGCATCTCTCCAAGGCTCCAGCAACAGTCTCCTGTCATCTCGGATGGAGCTTGAACTCTGCTCTGTGCTTGTGCCTCCTTAATTTTCTGTCCCTGACAGCCATGAACCCAGCAAGGACCCTTTCGCCGTGGCAGCATGTGTGCCATGTCCTAGCCCTGCAGTCCTGCAGAGCTGTAAAAGCCTTTCCCTTTTAACGGGGGTTCGTTTCCTACTGGCGGCTGTGATGGCTTGAATCTTAGGAGTCTTGATGCAGGGACTGATCTCCAAAGAGGGCTTGAGAAGTATCTTCCTTGCAAAGAGGTTTATTCTTGAAGGAGGAGATGTGTAATCCTCTTACTAAAACCCAGAGAGGAAAGGCGAAAAGCTTTATTGCTCCTGCCTTACCCCAGTGAGCTGGCAGCTTTTATGCTGCCTCACGAATAGGAAGAGGCAGACAGAGAAACATCCAAATGCAGTTACTCCACCTGGCCTGAGGCTCTCTGGTGGATGCTCAGTGAAACCCACATCACCACTGCTTGCAAGTGTTCCGTAACACCAGTTTCTGAAGAGGAAAAACTACGGTTACTGCCTGTTACAGCGAGTGGCCGCTTGCCTTGCCTTCCAGATGCTTCAAGCTGGAGGAGTCCCAAATCAATGGCAGAAAGCTACAGACCATCGTACCCATCTCCATTTTTACTTCCATACCTTCCACTTCCATTTTCCTGGAAGCTCAGGAGCTGAGTGACCTCCCAGAGTGAGGGTTGGTGTCACTTCCCATGTCAAGCCTCCCTCAAGAGACTGGACCTCACTGGCAGACACCAGGAGAGGTCTTCAAGAGGACACACGGCTGGTTTTCCTGCGCTATCTCGGTTTCTTTGCCCAAGGAAGTATTAGGGTCCTTGCTTGTTACACTTCTATTTTGCTGGCCGGTCATCTTGCTGTATTAATAATATCATGCCAAATTTCTGGATTCCAAATGTAGATACGGATCGACAGACTATAAAAAAAGTGTTGGTTTTGTGTCCTTGTGAGGAGGACGTTGTGAAGAGCATCCTTCATACGGATCAGCAGCACTGGAGAATATTGTGAAGGCAGGTGAAAAATATGCACCTGGGGAAGGTGGTGCATGGCTTCTCGTGTCCTCCACTAAGGCCTTCAACATTCATGGGCTAAATAATTATATGGTACCTGGCCTGTGGGCTGGAGTGGTGTTTGGAGGGTCTCTCTTTAGCAATTCGAGTTATCAATTGCATTACAGTAGTCATTTAAGTCACCGTGACCTCAGCAAGTATCAAAACCTTATTGTGCTGTGAATCGTGGAAACACATAATTAGATGAAAGTCTCTGTCCTCAAGAGCTTATGAGCAGATGAAGCAGTAAAAGAGTAGCAGGAGGAAAGGGGACACCATGATGGAAAGAGACTTGTTAGAGGTTATCCAGCAAACACAGCTCAAAGCCTGTAACTTCTTAGCCACAGTCCAGTGGCCCTTCCACTGCTTACCATCTGCCTTGTTTCATTAAATAGATGTGGCTTTAAAAAAAAAAAAAAAAAAAAAAGCAAACGCCTAAGCAACTGACAGGCATTAGTAATTTAAATAATAATAAATTATAGTGCAATACCAGGCATTTTAATCTTTTTTTAAGGACCTGTAAGAACTATTCAGAGAATTAAATTTTTTTAAAAGTCACTTTAATGCTGTGTTAAAGATTGAGAATTTAAAACAGAACACTAAAAATGAAGGTTTCTCGCAGTGCTATTAACTGCCACAGTGTGCACGGTGTACACATGCATTTAGGAGAGCTATGAGCATTACAGAGATCCTAATAGTAATTATAACATCCTCACTGATGTAGAACACTTATTCTGACCTTCCTGAGCCTTTCACACTCATGCAGAGAGGGTGTTAAGTGCTGCTTTCCAGATTTCGTGTAATTCTACACTTGCTTAGTCCAAATGTTTGCTGACAGACAGACGAGGGGAGGAAAAATGTAATTTTCCCAGTTCTGCCATGTTGAAACCCTTGCTCTGGCTCTGATGCTCCATGGGTCTGATCCTGCCTGAAAGAGAACATTATTACAGTGATCGCTGCAGCTCTCCAGGGAGCTTGAAACTATTTGCTCTCGCAAAAGAGAGATCACTCCCCTCCTTCGCTTCAATAGTTTGGAGAGGGAGGCTCTTGCCACAATAAATGTTAGGGTACCCCACTAGTGTAACTCATCTGGGTAAGGTTCACAGGAGTTTCACTAGCAAGTGTCAAAATATTATCAGCAAGTGATTTCGGTGGGACAGAACCATGGAAATGGGGTGATATGGAAGTCAGGAAGAAAATTGCAGGGATGTGAGAAGAATTTAAAAATAGGGACTTAAAACCGGAGGAGAGGAGACCAAGGGAGGTAAGAAAGCACAGCTGGGAAGACGGCAAGGCATGGGCAGGAGGCTGGGGATGAGGCAAAGGAGCGAGGAATGCAGGCTGTTGCAAATGCAGTTTGAGAAGAAAAAGACTGAAAAAAAGCAAAACAGAAGGGGAGCAAATAGGAATAAGTAGTGGTTTTCTGCAAGAAGGAGGTCAGAGTAAAGCAGAAGTTTCCTGAGCACTGGGACCAGCCAGGGCAACATGATTTTCCTTGCGGATGTGTCTCTCAAGATTGCATCATGTGTGGATTCTCTGATGCCTAACGGAGGCAGTGAGGTGCCTAACAGTGAGGGCAGTAATTGGATTTCTTTCTTTTGTCAGCCAATTAACGGAACGAAATGTACAGAACTGTATTACCTGCCCTCTGCAAAGCTGCCTGGAACTGGCCTACAGGTTCCAAAGTCACTGGGACACCCACGTACACCTGTGGGTGGGCGGTAGGATAAGGTGGGCAATAGCTGAAATTGCAAATGGACTGAGTGAGTGCTAGAGAAGGGGAAAACATTAGGACAATGGGGATTTATGCCTGCTATTAATGCATTTAATTTGCTTTACTGCCATTTTCTTTCCTGGATTTACATTTTAAAAAAATAAAATTAACGAGGATCTATTTAAAGCCCTTCTCCCAATTCAGGCTGACTTCGCTGTGAGTGTCCGCACTGGGTGTTTCTGGGAAGAAAAATCTCCTGCTGCAGATTTGTCTCCAGCATGAGATAGGAGAGATTCCAGGAGCTCCCCTGCCAGCTGCGCCACCAAAACCTGCCTGGGACAGATACCGCAAAAGCTCTTTCCATACTGGGCTGAATTGCTGCTCTGTTACCAAAATGCTCCAGCAGTTTTTCTGCTGTCCTTCACTGCAAATTCCCCTCTTGTTGGTTTCTGCTGCAGTCACTCTCCTCTGGTGGAGGACCTTTTCTAGGGACCTCCTCATGACTGGATACCGTGGTTTGGATAATACTTGGATTTTTACTAGGATCCCATTTTATTTTCACCTGGTCTATCCCACATGTCCTTCTATATTTCACTCTCTTAACAAAATTTCCTTATTTCCAGGCTGAAGGTGTCGTGTCAGGAGGTGTTAAATAGGACAGAACTGACTGCTGATCCCTGGGATGGAGGGAGACCTCTCCCTCCAACACAATACCTTTTTATGTATCATTATCCTCTATTTGTGGGTCTCCAGCCAATTTTTCATTCCATGTGGTGGCATAGCCAAGCCAATTTGAATTAATTTTGAGTAGGATTTATGTATAAAATCTTTACTAAAATCCAAATGTATCAAATCCGTCATGTTCCCTTCATCCACTAATTTCATAATTCTATTAAAAAAAGCAATCAGGTTTCTCCAGCATGATTTGTTCTTTATAAATCCCTAGTGCTGATACTTGTTTTCTTGTACCTAGGTGGTTAGTGAATTTTTCCCCCAATTTTTATTCTATCATGTTACTGGCAATAGATATTCCTGATAACTCTAAATTTGCCGCCTTCTTTTGTTTATGATCAGTGGCATAATTCCTTTTCTCTAATCTCTAGGCAGCATCCTAGGTTTTCTAACTCAACAAAATTAGTGTCCATGGTAAAAAAAAGTAATGTTTGTCATTTTCTTTGTAGCGGGTGGGTAGATGTCTCTTTGTCACAAGTCCCCATCCTGAAAACTTGAACATACAGGCGGAGTGCTATATATTCCACGAGCCAAATGTGCTGTCAGTGAAACAAATGTGTGGAAATCATTAACTTCTTAAGTGAATCCAGTCAGGCTTTTTGCCTGGTAATATCCATTCTGGGCAATTGTTATTGCCTACTGAAGAAGTATCAGGAGAGTATTTGTACATGTTTTTTATTATAGTGTTCATGAAAGTCTTAAACTGAAATGAAATAAAAATAACCTCCAAATAAGCTACATACAATTTATATACATATGTAAACTGTAAGTATTATTGAGGCAAGCTAACATAAAGAACACTATCTTATCAGATCACTAAATTAATTTAATCTCGGCATTGGATTGGAGATCAGTCATGCCAAAATAATCAACCTCTATATATTCTGAGAATTTGTCCTGCTAAATTGGTTATAAATCCCAGCTTGGAGTTATACCAGAGTAAACAGAACCTGTACTTTGAAGGGGTATCTGATGTCTTTTAATGTCTAGCACCTACACAACTTCAAAACACCTTGATGTGGGGGAAGGTGTGGATAGATGCTCCGAACCAGCTGTCCCCGTACTCCTTTCCCCAGATCTGCAGGAGGTCCTGTCGGTGTGTTAGTCGAAAGATGATGCTCAGGCAAACCTTTCACTGCTTGTGCCTGACTTCTGCTGTTGGGTGGCAGCTGATTTGATACCTCCATGCCAGTCCCCCATTTACCAAAGTGCCTTCTTCACTCTGGACTGGCAGTCCTCCCTCGGATGTACAGAGAGGTGGATCCTACAAAGAAGAAACTCGCTCGGTGGCTTACTCTTTCCAAGGTAACCAACCTCTCTCAGGGACTCCAGGAGACTAGTCCTGCTGGTGACTTGCTGGTCTAAAAAGAAAGGTTTCCCTCTCTTTGGTTCTTGTGGTTCACACTGTCTTGCAGCACCTTCAAACAAATGAGATACGAGGTCCCCCTTGGGACCCTTCAGTTTAATTTAAACAAGTCTGCACCAGGTCAGCACTGCTGCGCATGGACATGAACAGTCTCATGTAAGCTAAGCGTTCAGAAATATTCTTTATTTTCTACAGCGTGGAACCTGATGGCTTTCGGTTCTCCTCTTATCTCAAAATGTGAAAAGGCAGGACACATAAGAATAAGGTGGTTTGTTCTTATTTGGGTCAAATGTCTTGAAAAATTCCAGCATTTTATGGAAAATTTCATATCAAATTCCTACAGAAATAACGGGAAAAATACTAGCACAGAGGCCAGTCATTCAACATTTATTCATCAGCGAAATAAAAATACACTTAGGCTAATGATGAATTTCACAATTGCTATTTCTTCTGCTAACCTAAAATGAGATAAATGTTCTTATTTTTCTTGCAAACAAGATAATTACAATAACCCTCTTAGTCCTGAGCAAGGCAATCGATCAGGCAGCTTCTCTTCTGAAACCCAGATACTGATAGAGAATAGTTACTGAAAAGCTCTTCAAGATGAAATACATTCAAAATTATATAAAAAAATCTGCACACCTGTGTACACTCTTCTGCTAACTGGCTTCTCAGGCACATTAAGTTAAGCACGTGTGTCAGTTATTTGTGCATCACGTACTGCATTTGGGTTGGAAGTGTCGGATTTTGATCCTGAGGTCTCATTTAAGCTTAAAATACAGGAGCCATGTCGCTTACGCAGGCAGCACCTGAAAAATAGCTTTCTTTGAACGTCAGAACTGGAAAGTTGACCTGGTTGGTCTAACCGTGGGCTAAGGATATTTGTGGCAGTTTGTGAAGCTGTTTTCTGGGTTCTTGACCTAAAATTCAACGATGCCACTACCAGCCTCCTCGTTGATCTGGGAGAGTTGTCATTCCAGCCTCTGCAGAGCAGGTGCCAACATACACATGTAGAAACATGGGTGTATACATACGTAGTAGTTATGACCTGGATTTTAAAGCAACATTGCATCAAGCTGCTGCTGTTGGCATCACAGCTTTGTGGTAATTCACACAGACCCTGTGAATCTGGAAAATTACTTTTGGAGCCAGACTTAATAGAAAGAACTTATTTTTGGTGGCCAATCCCTCTATATGTTACAGAAAAAAACCATCTTAGGTAAGAAAAAGAGCTAGAAGTCTTTCAGAAAACTCAGACCTAAGAAACCCTCCCTCGGGATATCCACACTGTTTGGGCTCAGAGCAGTCCTCTTGGCCCGTTGTATTATCCCACCCCCCAAAGGTACCCAGACTAAATGAAGACATTGGAGAATCAGCGGGTGGCTTTTTTAAAAGCCACTGATTGCAGACAGTGCTGTGAATGGGCTCAGACGTAGCTTCTGCCGCACATGCAGTTATGAGGTAGGGGTCTGTGGCGGGGCCAGGGATGTTAGTGTTCAACAACAGCTCCTATTTGCCAAATCGGAGAAGAACAGGTGAAGATTCAAGAAAATCTTAGTATTTTAGATCAAACGCTCTTCCTCCTGAAATGGCTTGAGCTATGTCCAAAAAGGAAGGCAATGGAAAGGGCATCCCAGAAAGAGCAAGCCGTGTCGCCAGACTACACCGGAGCACGGTTCTCATCCAGGCAACACCAATGACTGCTTCACGTGATGGCTGGTGCAGTATCTCACACTGGCATGGGCATCAGCAGCTGCATCCTTGCAACTACTTAGGTAATGCTCAGAAGAAGGAATATCTTACCCTCTTCCCTGAAATCTGGAGACTTACTATAACACTCCCACCTGCTGGAAGTCCAGGTTGCTTTTTAAAAAATGGTGGAGTTGCCTCCCATGGACAAATGATTTGCGGAGACCTTCCCCTCCTCTTTGAATTCCCAAGAGCCAGAGGATTCTGAAGCCAAAAAATCTGACATAAAAAGCAAATTAAATTCAGACAGGTTAGCCTGTCTTTGATCTTGGCAATAATTTCCATTCTGTTAACTTATTTAGAAAGCTTGCATGTAGTTTGTGTAGGGAATACTTGCACTTCTACTGCTGTAAAACAGGCTACTGGTATTTTATACTTCTCTTCCAGAACTGGTGTCTTTTCCAAATTTTTTATCTCCAGCACCCACAGACTTAGTACAGCAAGGAGGTGGCCTATATTTAATTAAATTCTGGATGTCCAAGAGACCTGTATTCAAATACCCGTAACTTGTCATGAACATAGACCAATAACCAGTCTCCCCGGCTGAAGTGACATCAGTTGAAGTCAAAATATACTGCTGTGGGGTGGATCGCTCTGAAGAACCACCTCTCAAATGAGTGATCCTACAGTATCCTGATGCGCAGATCTGATACAACAGTCCTAGCGAGGCTGCTTACCCCTCCCTCAAGGATCCTACCTGTTGCTGCCTACCCAGAGCTTTACAGCTGTGTAAAATTCCCAGCTGTTAGAACTGACACCCAAAGCCTGGAGTCAGCAATTTCCTTATAGACAGAAGGAGTCCTTGACTTGGTTGAGTGGGACTTCTGGCTTCTAGTGGTGGCTTGGGAATTTAGGCAAATATTAAATATCAAAAAGGAAGTTTTCCTGAAGCTTAGGCCTTGGAAGAATTAGAGTCCCCGTGAAACATTCCTTCTTCAGAAAGGCACTCAGCATCACAGTGTGGTCCTTGGTAGGTGAGGCTTTCTAGAGCAAGAGAGAGCTGTAAAGGTTCAGTGAGTTAAAACACAGAGAATGTACTTTTCCTGTCTGGATCCACCTCAGACATCCTGTTAAACATGGGCAACCACTCAATCTACCTGGGTCCTAGTGCTCCGTCTGTAAACTGATGATAACTTTCAGCAATCTCATAGAAAATGTATATGGTTAAATGTATCCCAGTTCATAAGACTCTCACGCACTATTGAGGGAATCTGTGTCAACACAGAAAAGAGGAAGAAATTCACTACTAGGTAGTGGGTGCTGTGCCTAATGCTTAATATCATCGCACCAACGTATAGTCTTTGTATTTATGCTAGAAGGCAACAGCCTTGCAATAGTCAAGATGAGAAATGGCCAAGGTTTAGCCAATTTCAACAACGGGTCTAGAGAGAAAGAGGAAACTACCTGTCTGGGCTCCTCCAAATAACTCCTCTCCCGGGTTCTAAGCGATAAATGCCATAGTAAAATTTGTTGGGGTGTTCTCCTCTCAAATACAACTGAAATTATGGGCACCTTCTCCTGAAAGAGACAGACATGGGAGAGGTTCTGAGCAGGTGAGCAAAATTTATTCGTCACATGAGTCCATTTGGCCTCCATACCGTGAATCATCACCAAGCCTGGGTGTCTTTAGGGTAGAAAGAAGGAACAACAAATGGGAGAAGGGTATTAAATAATGATTGCCATAGAGAGCAGTCAGCTTCACCCAACTCCATGAAATTTAAACAAGAGAGCTTAGAAAATGAAACACCAGTACATTTCAAAGGGATAAAGGGCAGTGGATAAATTAGCTGTGGAATGTAGTAGCAGGATATCGAAGCAAATTGTTTAGTCAGGTTCCTAAAATCCACTGTCAGCCACAGGCAGATGAGACACCTCTAACTGTTTTTCATTCCCTCTGATCGCACCAGGAACGTGAGGACGGCACAGGGCTTTCAGAGGAGCCACGGGCAGAAGTAAGGCCAAAGTAAGGCAGAGGGATGATGCCAATGGGCAAAGGGAAGTGTCCGAGAAGGCTGCAGTTATGATGCAGCTTCCTTTGCCTGAAGAGCCCCAGTGATCGGGCCAGACAGTGGTTGATGATGATTTTGGGGATTCTTCACCAGACTTCCATATGGGCACCCAGGAAGAGCTGCCTGCCATTTTGCCAGGAGGTGCCGTTCCTTCCACTTCAGCTGTCCAAGCCTTCACTGCCAGTAGCAGTGCAAAGTACCTTGGTACGACGCCTGTGGCTGCTGGGACAGTCCAGCTGTTACTGTCTCCTGCAGTCAGCCTGCTCATGGCCATGGCTTACTTTTAATTCAGCCTCTCTGCCGCTTTCTGTACTGGCTTACCACCGAATCCCAAACCAAGCTTAACAATCAGTTGTTACATCCGTGATGTACCACCCCTGGGGCAAGACTTCCAAAAGAGAAGATGGAGTCTAAGGGTGGTGAGCACTTCTACAACAACAAGAAACCATCACAAACCTTGGCTACCTCTTTGTGACCTTTCAAGTATGTGTCTTCAGCCGCATCCTGCCCGATATAATTAGACAGCAGCAAGGTATATAGTTTAAAAAGACCTCCACATCCTCTTCTCCTCTCCTCAGCATTGCCAGGAACATCCCAGACCTGTCAGCCCTCCACTGGGGCTGCCTGTCCCCCAGGAGAAGAGTGGCTTCAAGGCCAGACCTCTGGCAGGTGGCAGCCACGTTCAGGTACCTGCCTCGTGCTCGAGGAATATGGTGAAGCTGGTTTTATGGTCAGGGCCCTGGTTTAGGGCTCGAAAAGCTGGGGTCGGCTCTTGGATTGTCAGCGTGACCTTGCTGATGCCATTCAGCCTCTCTCTGTGCAGGGATCCCGTCTGCTCCAGAAGGGAGAGAAAAGGGGAAATCTGTAAATCCAGAGGACATGCCTGAATTGTGCAGTGAGGGAGACCGTACCGAATGTTAGGTGAACAGCTCTCTGGCTGTCTCATGATCTGTAAAGAACAGCCGAGAAAAATCTTACTGGAAAAAATAATTCCCTGTTTTCAACCAGTAGTTGTGTTCTCTATTGTAAATACGAAGGGACTGAGGATGCCTTGCAACGACGTGCCGCACAGCGAGCAGGGGCACCTGCAGCCTGCCAGCAGCCACGGCGGGCTCCTGCTGGGGTGACGGACCTGTGGCAGCGTGCTGCCACCACGGACCCCTGCTGGGGCCACGGGCATGGTGGGGAGTGCTGGCCAAGCCATCGGGGAGCTGCAGCCTTGGGACCCCTCATGCCACCCGTGTCCCCCTTGTGCCACCCACATCCCCCTCCCCTCCCACCTGCATCCTTGGCCGTCTGCTCCATGAGCCCCCACTCTGACACCCACCTCCAAACGCCTCTCCACCCGGAGCCTGCTTCATCACCGCAGGGAGCCCTGCCGCCCCACGACATCCCTCCCGCCCTCCGGGGTGTCCGTGCTCCCCAGGCGCCTGCGGCCATGGCCCCGCAGTCCCACCGCACAGCCCCACTTGTCCCCACCGCCCAGGTGAGCGGGCAGCGAGCGGGTGCCGGAGGGGGGCTGCACATCACCTGACCCCCTCCAGCCGATTCCCTCAGACAGGACGTCAAGTTAATGAGCCCTCAGGCCTGTAATTAGCTGTCAATTACCTCAAATTAATCAACTCCTCGCCTAATTAAGCATAATCGGCAGGTGGGCAGAAAACGGGCCATTGTGCGGGAGCCATGAGAAAAGCATGGCTGGCAAACTTGGTTAGGATCAGCGGCGCATTCCCGGACGCCGCGCCACCGACACCCGGGCGCCCGCCCCACTCGCGGGCACCCCGGCCCCTCCGTCCCCCCCTCGGGCCCGA
>JAVJGI010000063.1:64194722-64216054 GCA_035590275.1 Ibycter americanus
GGGGGGACGGGGCCACCGGGGCGAGGGCTGGGGGCTTCCCTGCGCCCCACAGCGTGGGGCAGCCCCCGGGCACCGCCTGGGGGGCCCAGCCAGCAAAAAACTATGGTGTGGGTTTAGGGTGGTGGGTTTCCCTTGCTTAGTATTTGCGCTGCCGTGCCTTAATGCATCATCTCGCCCTCCCCGTTTTCTCTCCTGCTTGCCTGCTTTCAGTGTCTCTCTGAGACGGGGGGGCTGAAACACACCCCGCGTTCACTGACCCAGGCCCAGCCCCGTTACGAGCGCAGCCGCTCAACGGCGTGAACATACGTGCAGGTGGAAAACGGGTCTTTGTTACTACCTGTAAAAATGAGTCATGTTGCATTAATTTTCCTGTGGAATTAACACAACCCAGAAAAACCCACCCCCACCCTCCAGAGCCCTGTTTGGCGGAGGAGAGGCATTCCCTGCCAGGGCTGGGGTGGGAGCAGGGCTCCTGCCAGCTCTCAGATGTCACCGGAGCGCAGGACGGGATCTGCTCGGCCTCCGCTGCGCCCCAGCCGCGTCCCGCGCTCTGCCCGCTAAACCCCAGCTTGACTTAAACACAAACAGCATCTTCCTGAGCCGTGGAGAAAGGCTGAGGGAAATGCAATTTCATGGTAAAAGTATTGTGTGCAATATTAAAGTGAAAGGTTTTGATTATGCCAGAAAAGTCCTTTTTTTCTTTTTCTTTTCTTTTCTTTTTTTTTTTATGTAGCCAGATTATCACCCAGCGCGCTGGATTTACGCTGCATTAGTGATCGTCGAGATTAAAGCAGAATCCCCGGATAACAAACAGGAACACAAGACGTCAATTTATGACATAATAGCAACAGTAATGCAACAATAATCGTAGTCAAGAGAAGAGGGATGTGGCGGTGAGTGAGTCAGATCTCTCAGCTCTGAAGAGACTAGCTGCCTGCATCAGAGTGGCTCTGATTCAAAATCCCTCTGTTGTGTCCAGAAGGATGATTTTATACTTTATTCCTGACAGAAAGGAAAAGCAACAGCCCAGCACAGGTCTGGCAGATCTGGTGCATGAAACAACCAGCACCTAGAGGGGCAGGTTAGGAGATGCAACCTGCCCCCTTGACCCTGCTAAGTGTCTGTGCCGGTCCCAAAAGCCCCCTGGACCTCTTGAAAGAACGTGCACATCAAATGTGGCATGTCTATGCCCGCAGCTATTTGGAACACAAGCCCTGAGAAGAGAGGCTGCAGGCAGCCCCTGCCCTGCAAAGGGTGTCATCAGGTGCCGAGAGGGACCGCGGTCCTGCCGTGGTGGGGAACCAGCCGGATCCTGGCAGCTGGCCTGGCCCCGGGGGATTAGAGGCTCCCCCACCCTCCCGGCTCACACGGTGGCACATGCTGCAGCCAGGACCACGAGGCCCCTCTGTTTTTTTCTGCCTGCCCTGTTCCCAGTCGAGTGCTTATTACTGCAGCAGGAGGTTTGGGCAGGGACCCCTCTGCACACATGACGCAGCAGCCCAGGAGATGCTGGGGGATTCAATGTCCCCTCTGTCCCCTTGGCAAAACCACCACTTTCCAGAACTTCTCCTGCACCTGCCATCTCAGGGTGATCTCTCGACCCTCCTGAGGGAACAGCTCTTTTTTTGGGAATCAGGAACCACACCAGTATCCTCACTTCCCTCGATTTATAAGTGCTGTTCTTCCAGGCTCCCCTCTCCATCATATGTCTTCCTTTGGCTGAAGCACTGGCCCCGCTCTTTGGGGTCCATCAGCACATTCCTGAGGACCAGGTTGGGAGGGATGCGCTGCATGGTGGTGTCACGGATGATGACATGAGCTGCAGGTGAACAGCACTTTCCTGCAGCTCCCTCTTTATTTACGGGCATGCTGCAGATGCACATTGATTTCACAGGCTCATTCCCATTTAGAGCTGGAGCACTCAAATGACTTACATCGAGGTTGACTAAGCATTTCTATTATCAGCTGCCTACTTAATCACTCATAACTCTTTCAGTCTGGGAGTGTGAAGTTCTCCAGATCGGATCTCCATCCAAAGAAGCGGTGGTTGCTTTGACTGTGCTGTTTGAGCAAAAAGGGCTCAGGTGTTTATGAGGTTAAGTGCCCAAGCCACAAAACCCTCATCCCATTATAAACCAAAACTCTATCTTTGTGGATATCAAACAACCCAACAAAAAAACCTACAGAGAAGCAGGCAGTAGAAATCTGTTAGGGCTGGACTGATGGAGCAGCTTTCAATGATCCACTGAAAATCAATTGCAACAGGGCTGAGTTGTTACAGGTCGAAAAATTGTGCTGAGAGAGGCAGTGTTATTGCTGGTGGGGCGCTGCTGCTGCTGCTGCCGCCGCTGCTGCTGCTGCTGCTGCCACCACTGCTGCTGCTCGCTCCCTTGAGACCTCCCTGCCGATGGGGCTGCACGGCAAGTGAGCATGCAAGGTGCTTTATAGCCGAGCGCTGCCTTGCTGGGGAAGCCAAGGGCCTGGGTGGGACCACACATGGCCACCTCTTAGAGGAGCACCCCTGGAGCCCTGCCACGGTCTGGGGAGGTACCTCCTGGAGAAGAGGAGGAAAGGTACAGGGGCAGCACCAGTGCAGATCAGAGGAATCCAGTGGCTATTCAGGTACAAGACAGAAAAAGAAAAATCTATTCCTGTCCCTGCCATTGTTTGAACCTTACTGGCCACTCCAGCGGTACCAGACTCTGCTGTCCTACAGGCAGTGCCCCAGCTGGGAAAATGCTCTTCTCCCCCTTGGCACCATCCTAACAAACACACAAAAAAAAACTGGGTAGGTAATGAAACTGTGCCATTTTCTGAGTTTGAAAAAGCGAAAGCTATAACTATTTCATTAATTGTTTTGGCCAATGAGCTAGAAACGACAGTAGGGGATTCACAACAACCCACATGGCATTCTGTCTGTACGCAATACCAGGTATTCGTAAGGACCATGACCACCACCTCGTTTACTTTGAGCAATGGCGTAACATTGAGGCTGGCCGCAGTTTGGTGCCATAACATTGAGGCTGGCCACGTTTTGGTTTGGTTGTTTCTTGCTGCATTGCCCTGGCAAGTAGCAGAAGTGGTCTGAGGGGAAGACGCTGCTGCTCTAACCAGCTGATCCTACGAAAGCCATGAGCTTCTCTGGACTTGACAGTTGATCAGACCAAGGTGGAGAGCGAGCTTTCCCTGACCAACCCTCTGTGCAGCTCTACTCCAAGATTATAAAAATAAAGCACTCAGAAAGAACTTACAACATGCATCGTGATTCTCCTACGCCTGTTCACTACAATGCAATCTGCAATCACGTATCTGCAGTGCCGCAGTCTCTCCCCGGCCATGCGTGAAACTAACTTCAGCCATAACTGGGTAACCTCACTGAAAACAACGGCCAGCCCACCCTGGCCAAGGGGTTTGGGCTAGCCTAGAGCCGGCTGCCTGTCCTCGGCTCCTGCTGGCCCTGGGCCCCATGGAAAGGTGCACAGCAGCCTGTCAGCATCAGGCACTTAAGAACATCATGAAAAAAGGTCACAAATGTCATAACCATTCAGTGGCGTGTGGCAGCACCTGGTGAGCAGCCTCATCCAGGCACCGAGGGTATGCGCGCATGTGTGCATGCAAGTCTGCTTAGCAAGGTGCAAGCCACCTTGGGAGGGAGCCACCCTGGGTCCAGGAGCAGCTGTGCCTCAGCCGGGAGCCCTGGGGGTGACCAAGACATGAGGCTGGCTGTGGAGATGCTCCAGCACAGCTCCACGCTGCCAGGCTGGAGCCGGCTGCCAGCCAGAGCAAACCTGCATCTGTCCCTGCTTGTCTGTGTAGACACGCACTTAATAACCAATTACTGCTTCCCAGAGCAAGTTTCTAGGCTTCATTATATTTTCACTTGTCTTGCAGGGGATACAGCAAAGCGCTCTGATAAATGAAGAGAAAGGGTGGCTCGCTTTGCAGGGGATTTATGTGACAGTCTCTCTCTCTCTCTGCCCAGGAAATCCTTCGTGCCGTTCCTCATGGTTAGCATCCCCAGCCAGCTGCAGACAGGGCGCACTGCACCCGCCCGGGGAGCTGGCAGAGGAGCGCACCATCGCTGTCCCTGTGCTCTCACCAGCAGCCTTCGCTGGGGCTGCTGCAGTTACCCAGCCGGATCTGGGTGCTACTGAAAGACAGACACCGTGCTGGTTTGTTCCCAGTGTTGCTCCAGTGACCTCAGCTACCCTTCACAACCGGGGTGGCCTCCAGGAGACCCTTGCATGAGGAGCCCTCGGCACGTCACCGCCCAGGTCCCTGCGTGTGGGCGCTGCACAGCCCCTGCGCATCCCAGTCCCTCACCCACCGCGGGTGCTGAAGGCGGTGGGGTCTGTTGGTGGGGCCAGGATGCTGGACGGGGACATCATTGCTAAGGGGGCAGAGGCCATGGATGGCCCCAGGCTAGAAGCCACGCACTTGAAGGCAGCAGCCGGTGTGGGGCACGCTGCCTGGTGTCCCGAGGCCATGGCGGGGAGTGAGCAGGCACCATATGGAAGGTGCCGCCAAACGAGGCCGTTGAAGCAAAGGCTGCAAATGAGTTTAGTAGACAGCCAGACATTTTGAGGAGGGGGGAGGTAGAGGGGGGAGCGGAGGAGCGCAGGAGGAAGGGAGAGCCTGGCGCTGTGGCTGAGAGGGACCCTCCAGGGTACACAGCCATGGTGGGCAGTGCTCCCTTTCCCCACCACCCCACACCTTCTCCTGGTGCCCTAACTTTAAGATCCCTCAAAGGGAAGAGGGGACCAAGGTGTCGTGGCCCCTTCTTTGTTTTTAATTACTTCCCATTTTAATCTTGATTTGCACGTCGATCTCTCAGAACTGGGCCAGGGACTCTACAAAGCCCTCGTCAGCAACTCCCCCAATAATAAACAGGAAAAGGCTTAAGGGGCAAATCACTTGCATGTTAATGAGACTGTTTGCTGGAGTCAAGAGAGAAAACAGCAAACAAACAAATGGACTGAATTCCAGCGGCAGCTGTTTGCTCCTTAATCTCGGCTCGTCAGAGCTGCCCTTTGATGGGACACAATCTACACAAACGATTGTGCTAAATCTTCTAATCTACGTCCTCATTATTACATCCCTTCTTACGCATGTAAATCAGGGACAAACTCATTTTAATATGTAGATAGATTATGGAAGGGAAGGGGAGGGGATTGGAGGGGAAAGGAGCTGCTGGTGGTGCCTGTGCCTGCCAGGTTCGGGTTCCGAGGGGTGTTAATGAGGAGCACAGGGAGGGGAGCTGTCTGCTCAGACCCCCAGGGTACCAGGAGGAGGAGAAGGAGGAGGAAGAGGAAGAGGAGGACCTGTTGTCAGGGCAAAATG
This sequence comes from Ibycter americanus, assembly GCA_035590275.1. Lineage (NCBI taxonomy): Eukaryota > Metazoa > Chordata > Aves > Falconiformes > Falconidae > Ibycter > Ibycter americanus. The sequence goes on from JAVJGI010000063.1 coordinate 64,200,063, forward strand.
GGGGTATAAAGAGGCAAGGACACTGGTGCTGGGACACTGGAGAAGACAGGGGTGTGGGGCAGCATTGGCAAGGTGATGTAACGGAGCGCTGGGGAGGACCTCATCCTGGCATCCTCCCAAGCCCTCTGCCCATGCACTCAGCCCTTGGCTTTGTGGAGGCGGGATGCTGGAGGAGGGCTTGGTGGTGCACAGGGGGGTTTGGCTGTGGCATAGCGAGAGGTGCCAGGGCCACACTGCGGGGGCACGCCAGGGCGCTGGCACTGTCCCTGGGTGCCTTGCAGTGCAGGGCCTCCTTGCAGCACAGCACTGTGGTCCCACGTCTCCTCAGCCTGCCCGCTCCTGGCACTGTTAGTGCTCTGATGATCAGAGGAACCAGCTTCACCCAGCCTGGAGCAGCAGGCTAACAACTCAGGCTGCAGAGTCCAGGGATGCAGCCTATGCTGCCTTCAAACGAATGACGTTAGAGCTATGGTTATGATCTTTAATAATATAGTTGCTTTTACACCAAACAACTCTGGGATAAAGAGCTCTCCTGCATTTCCCTGCCTCTGGCATCTCCTAAGCCAACTGCCAACCTGCAACCTGCCCCCTAACTTTTTTCTCCTGCTGGAACAATAGCAAGATAATGCAGCACCAGCCTTATTTACCTGAGCCACCTCATCCTCCTCTGCTCCAGGAGAGGCAACCTCCTGGTAAAATAGGAAAAAATATTTTAAAAACAACCTGGTTAGTTCACAAATTTCCCATTGACCTCACACCTGTGAGGGAAAGATGCAGAAGATAAGCAGTGGGTTGGAGTACAAAAGGTGAGTCTAGAAGAACAGCAGAGGTATGCAGGAACATAATCAGGAAGGCCAAGCATAAAATAAGTTTGGCAAGTAGCAGGATAATCAAAGGGAACAAGAAATCATTCTGTAAATTCATTAGTAGCAAGAAGGAGACTAAGCAAAATATTGGATCACTGCTCAATAGGGAGTGAGGATTATTGACGGAGGATGATATTAGAGAAACTAAGTGATAAAGAGGTGAGATCTTGGCATAGAATAAGGAAAGAGTATGGTAGAGGTAATGTTATTGAGTTAGATGGATTCAGATTTATTGGGTGTAATGAGCTTCATTGTGGGTACTTAGAGATTTATTTGGCTACAGCAGCCTCAGAGTCAGTAGTGGCTGTCTTCCAGAACCTGTAGAGATGTGGTGGAGTGCAGGAAAACCACAGGCATTGCTTTTTAAAAAGTGAAGGAAAGGGCGATGGGTAATTATGGACCGATCAGCTTAATTCCCATTCCCATTAAAATTCTAGAATAAATCACCAAGTTATCTCTAAATATCAAAGGCAAAATGAGGCAATCAATTGTATTCAGTGTGGATTTGTCAAGGATCAGTCCCTTCTCATCACACTAATTTCTTGCTGTCACAAGGCAACAGGTCTTGTAGATAAGGAAGGCACAGAAGATGTTGCTTATCTTTATTTCAAATAAGCTGTTTAGGCTTCATTTCAAAAGCTATCCTTATGAGTAAACTAGGGAAATATAAATTAGCAGAAAGTACTGTTAGATAAAAAAATTAGTTGAACAACTGTGCTCAGCGAATGGTCCTCAGTGGTTTACTATCAAAATAATGGATGTATTGAAAATAGCTCCACAGAGATCTATTCTGGGTCTGGTTCTGCTCACTGATTTAATTAACAGCATGGGTGACAAAAGAGAGAGTGGGCACACCAGGAAGACACAGACCTGGCACTTTAAGTACACCGGAGGACAGGCTTAGCATTCAAAATAATCCTGGCAAATTGGGAAAGTGGTTGAAAAAACATAGATGAAAGTCAGTAAGAAACCATGCAAAGAATGTCGGTGATGCAGAAAAAATGAAATGCATAAACAGGGACTGGAAAACAACTTGTTAGGTGGAATCCTTCCAAAAAAGCACTAGGGGTTAGAATGGATTACAAGCCCTGTCAAAAATAGTATGCTGTTGCAAAAAAGCAAACCTCCTACTGCAAGGAATAAATATGACTACAGCTGTCAAGACCTCTGGAAATTCTCTCTCCTTCAAATCAGCATTGGTGAGACTTTAGGTGGTGGTCTGAGCCCAGTTTTGGCGTTGTCTTTCAACATGGACCCCTTGGAGGGGATCCAAAGGAGGGCAGCGAGAATGGTCACAGACCTGAGACATGTACTGCAAGGAAAAACTGAAAGCACTGTGTTGTGTAACTCGAAGAGGGAAGACCAAGAGAGGATAAAAGAAAATCCCCAGGCAGGAAAATTTTAAAGGGAGAGGGGAAAATCTGTCCTCTGTGCCCATGGCAGGTAGGTAAGTCCACAGGAGATTGTATCAAGAAAGGTCTGTGTTAGACATTAGGAGGAAAATTAAGAAAAATGAGGGAGAGGAGAAAGACTGCAAGGGAGGCACTGGAAGAGATTGCTTAGGTGCTTGTCCATCTGCCAAGAATGAGACGGGTATAGCTGTTCACTCCATGAGGCAGAGAGGAGGAAGAGACGGCTTCTCCAGGTCTCTTCCAGTCCCAGTTTTCTAGCAACTGCATCTCCTCATTTCTGACATCCACCACCTAACCTTCAGCAACACTGGAGATGGAAGTACGCAGGGAGGGATGAGGCACAAGGAAGTGCCGCTGGTTCACTGAACACATCACTGCTGTCCTCGCTCACACCCCAGCGTACGCCTACCAACCAGGAACGGCGACAGGATGGAGACCTGAGAGATGACGGAGACCTAAGAGAAGACTGAACTCTTGAGATGGACAAAGTGTTGGCCTCAACCACCTTCTGGGATCTGGCTAAAAGAAAAGGGCAGGTGCACGCCACCCAGCTCACCGCCATGCCAGCCCATGACTGATTGAGCATTGCTGCGAGCGTTAAAACAGTGGTGTGAGCATCTGCCTCCCCGTCACCACCAGATAACCCACCTGCCTGCTGGTACTGTTCCAACCTGCTAGAAAATCTAAATCAAGCAATGGCTTGAAGACTTACTATAAACTGCCTATATACCTGAATAGCAGTATCTATTTCTGCAACACTTCCCTGGGGAAATCTTGGGAGGTTGGAAATATGTAAGGCTGGAATGAGTATCCACCTCAAGACATGGAGTTTCAGGTAAAGGTTGAAAATTTTTTCCTTGCCCCTTTCTCTCCGCTCCCAGCTATTTTCATTCTGTATGTTCATCCTCTGTCACCTTCATTCCCTGTCCCCATGCAAGTTGTTCAGAAACAGAATCATAGAATCATTTAGGTTGAAAAAGACCTTTAAGATCATCGGGTCCAACCATTGACCAAGGACAGCCAAGGCCACCACTAAACCACATCCCTAAGTGCCACATCTACACTTCCTTTAAATACCTCCAGGGATGGTGACTCAATCACTTCCCTGGGCAGACTGTTCCAATGCTTGACAACCTTTCAGTGAAGAAGTGTTTTCTAATATCCAGTCTAAACTGCCCCTGGCACAACTTGGGGCTGTTTCCTCTTGTCCTGTCACTTGTTACTTGGGAGAAGAGACCAACCCCCACCTGCCCACAGCCCCTGTCAGGCAGCTGTAGGGAGCCATCAGGTCCCCCCTCAGCCTCCTGTTCTCCAGGCTGAACACCCCCAGTTCCCTCAGCTGCCCCTCACAGGACTGGTGCTCCAGCCCCTTCCCCAGCGCCGTTGCCCATCTCTGGACACGCTCCAGCCCCTCAATGTCCCTCTTGTCACGAGGGGCCCAAAACTGAACACAGGATTTGAGAGGCAGCCTCACCAGTGCCGAGCACTGGGGGATGATCGTTCCCCTAGTCCTGCTGGCCACGCTGTTTCGGGCACAAGCCAGGATGCTTGTGTCACACCCTTGTATCACACCTGATGTTCCACACACCCTTGTCTGTCTGAGGAGCACAAAGCCCTTCATGCTTGCTTTTGAGATGAGGGACAGACCGTGAGATGTTCACAGTGCCCTGGCCACATGGAGCTTGGACTTAAATTCACTGTACCTGGGATTAAAGGCAGATCCATTCCCAGGCTCCATCTTTCTTCGGGCCACTATGAGCAGCTTACCGTTGTGTTCCAGCAGTTGTGCCCATCCTCACGTTGCATTGTCTGGCAAGCCAGGATATTAGCTCTGATCTTCAAAGCTCTCTCAGAGTCAATTGTGTCTGAGTCTGCATTTTCATCACAGCCCACCTGCTCCTTTGGGAAAATGCAGTTGACTAAGTCCATGATGAAGTGAGGGAAACTGGAGATGAAACGGAGGTAAATGTCAAGGAGGTCTGGCTACTGAATAAGTTTGCAGAGGAAATACGCTACTCCAAACTGGATACGTTTAGGACACGCAGCGATGCTCCCTTTCTTAAGAAGCCTTTTCACTACAACAGAAAAGAGAGCTTAATAGTATAAACTATGATTAAAACAAAACAAAAGCACTAGCCCCTTATTAACATACTATATTAGCAGTTACCAAAACAGTCCAGTGGCCGTAAGGAAAAACGGTTTGAGACCCTGATATTCTGCAGCCCCCAGTATGCTTAAGGAAAAGCAATATTGGGAAAGACACAGAGTGCACAGAATATTGCAGGAAAATATGTCAAAGAGGTTGGGGAGTGGGGTGGGGAGGGTTGGGACAGATGTGGTATATGCTGTAGGAGTTTCCTGCAGTGCAGATGGCTTCAGCAGGACCCGTATCAACCAAGCATGCAGGATGCGAGGGGTCAGCAGCCTTGCACAGCTCCTGTGTGTGGCACTGGTGGCTACCACCAGTAAGAATGCAAGTGTGTGAGAGAGAAAACATCTAATCTATTAAATGTTCCCCATGACAGAGCTCCTACAGTCCTACCAGTTACTCTGAGGAAACCTTTACATTCTAACGTCATCCATTCCCTCTCAGTGCTCACCTTTATCTTGTACGTAGGTGATCTGTGATCTGCATTTCACTTCATGGCTACCACACCTGCTCCTGATGCTAGCCCAAATCTTTAGTCTTCCTCATCAGATTTTGTATCTTTCTAGTAGCTGAGGGATTACTACTCCCCTCCCTTTTGTTATCACTTAATCACACCTATGCATGGCTCACAGACCAAATCCACAACTTCCCAGTCATTTTCTTTTCTCTTTCCTCTTCTCTAGACTCTGTCCAGTTTGTCAGTATTTTCTTAAAAAACAAATGCACAAAACTGCACAGAAAATTTGAGTTCTAACTCAACATTAGAGCAATATCACATTAATAAGCTTCTTCGCAATGTCATGCTTCTGAATGTGGAACTGTCTCAATCTTTTTTAGAGCTTTGTCATATTGCAAGTGTACATTGTGATCACACCAAACTGTTATTTCCAGCTATTCTCACTGTCTGACTGTCTGTGTCTCCGGCATATTTTTGGCTCTGGGGTTTTCCCCTACAACCAGTTGCTGAGTTGACTCTCACCTACATTCTTTTCGTTGCAACATTCTGCTTTCCCCCTGATGGGCACAAATTCTTCCAACTCAGTATTATCTGCAAATGGCATTAATATGCAGCTTGGTCTGCTTCCTCCATCATTTATGAAGACTTGAAGAAGGGCAGATTTAAACTCTCCTTGCTGGAGAACTTCTGTCCCAGCCCGACAGTTACACTCAGAGCCTATGATTTACAGTCATCTGGCAGCATGCACGTTCTCATTGATAACTTCTACCTGAAAATTCACAATAATTTTCCCAGTGGCATTCTCGAATTTTTCTAATTAGAACCTCAAGAACAGACCTGAAAAGGGAAATTTTTTTTAATCAACAAAATAAACCACAGAGCTGAGCAAAGCCCAGTGTATTTCTGACACCAGGCAAGAAGGTCACTTGAACCAGTTTCATTTCATTTGGATTGTGTCCTTGGCAATTCAACCTGAATTTATTTTGACAAACAAATCTTGTGAGTACTTTTCCCACACATTGAAGGCATCTGTGGTGTTCCCTTCCTCTAACAGTTCCATAATGCTAAGACAATTCAGTATGCACAGCAAAATTCCTCCTGTTGCGATAGAGTGATGGAAATTAGATTTTTGCCATAGCAATTGAGTCTAGCATTCTTTCCCCCTTTGGAAGATAAATTTATCATGCTTCTTTCTTCAGCACCTAGCTCTGTGGCATCCAAATGTAGCAGAAAATAACACAACCACACCCCAGAACTTCTTTTTAATCTTTGCCCTTGTTCTGAGGCAGAGGAGTATGCATTTGTGCCATTCCATTCGTGCAAAAACAGTAATAACTTTCTTCCCTTAGAGTGGGATCCATCTCGCCTAACTTCAGATGCCTACACCCGAGCTATTCATGGGCAACTTTTGTAGTCAATATCAATCTTGTCAATAAAGTCAATGGAGACGCAATTCCTCTAATACAGTGTGGACAACTGTTTCAAGATAAGATGAACTTGTGCCCTAGGCTCTATTGAGCCTATTGACCAGAGCCCTCTGGCTGGAATGGGAATACACTCAGTGTAGACTCCCTGTGCTGTAGGTGTTCATGCTGGGTCTGATGGATCCCATTGCCGCATCCCTCTCTGGACATTATTTGACTCCAGCTGTCCATTCACTTATTCTGATAGTTCCCATATAAATGGCAATAAGCAGGAATTTTAGGGAAGTTTTTCCTACTGCTGCCAACGCAATGCTTCAGTCTGGATCCTCTGTGGTGCTCAGCTATTGCTGAGCACGGAAGCTCTCTTTGAAGGCTACCTATGTAAGTTTGTCCTGATTCACAAATTCGGGTTTGAGACAAGCAATGAGGGATTAGACCACATCTATCAAAGAGCACAGAGGCATTTTTGAGGGGTAAGAAATAGTCTCCAGGGTTAAGGTCAGGTCTGAACAAGGTGCTAGGCTCGGCAGCTGGCTGGTGTTCATCCCCCCAGCAGCACCAGTGGCAGGTGGCTAGCTGCTGAGATATTTCAGTTTTGAAAGATAGCAGCCCCTGGTCACAGGGAAATGACACTCAGTCACTTGTGAAGCCTGGTGTGCTCGTGACTGAGCCAAGCCTGCTCTGCCCCTCAGCCCTGGCTCAGGGCACCCAGCTCCTCTGAGTGGGCAGAGCTGGGGGCTCACTCCCTGGGAGAGACCATCATCGCTCAGGACCTTTCCCCAGGCTGCTTAGCTCCACCTGGAATAACCAAGATGGGGTGGCTCCTGCGCTGCTACCCCAGCCCCATGGATGGGTCAGTGCAGCGCTGGGGCATCACGCTGTAAATTCGGATGGTGAAAAGGTCTGGGTTAGAAACAACCTCTTCCTGGGAGGCAACGGGTGTCCTCAGATGCTGATTTGGCCAGTGTCTTCAGCCTTGGGAGAAATGATGTTCAATACAGGTTTGTCCCTTGGGTCAAGTGAGACAGCTTGGGCTTGATGGCCTCTTGTACGTGTGTTAATATTCAGCACACAATACCCAAATATCCCCAGCATCTCCCCTCACACCTGAGTCCTCCCAGGGAGCAAGGGCAGCTTTTGGAGACTCCTCATTAGGTCACCAGCCACAGGAGCCGAAATCTCCCCTCCCCCACCTCTGTACACAACTGTTCCTCATTTACATAAATTATCCCTATTCAATTATCTGTCCAGATGTCCGAATTGTGCCACCAATGATCTGTGAATGAATTAAAAATGGAATATAATTTAATAATAACTGATTAGAAGGAGATTAGTTGTTATATAAAAAGGAAAAACCAAGAGATAGCTAGTTGCCCTTAATCCGAGCCAATCCACAGTAATTATAGAAATACAGTCTCGCTTGCTCGCCTTCCCCATTTCCCTTCTCCCCCCCGCCTCCTTTTCTCTCTTTCTCCTTTTCCCTTTTCTCTCTGCCCTTTCTTTCCTCTCTCTCCCCCCCTCTCTCTTCTTTCTTTTTTGTTTCTTGGTCTCCATCCCTCCTGTGCCTTCTCTCCACTTTCTCCTGCTGATTATACGTGCCTACGTCAACAGAGTCAAAGCCCCTCCGGCTGCTGATGCACCCGCGTAGCTGGGGATGTCCTGGCAGGTCTGACCAGCAAGAGCTTTCAGCTGCATTAACATCCTGTCTTTCAAGCCATGTTAATGATGGTGTCTTTATACTCTCACTTTTCTGTTAAACGTTTCTGGAATCATTGCCTTTTTTCTGGGTTCCTAAGCCAGAGTCTTTTCAGGTCTCCCTCCTCAGGTCTTTTGGAGTCACGCAGAGTGATTTCCATGTTGTGCTGGATGTAATAAAATCATAAGCAGCACAGAGGCTCTGGTTTCTCCTCTTGCACCAGGAAAAACGAGCAGCAAGTCCCTGACCCCCATGATGTCTCTCCCTGGCAAAGGGTGCCTAGACATTTCCAGGAAACTTGTCATGGATTTATTTTTTCGGTGATATTTTCTCCTCTCCCAAGCATACAGCCGCAATACCCCAGAGTCAGGCTGAAAGAGAGAGTGCAGCACTTGTCTAGGCATTGGAGGCAGAAAAAATGGGAAAGAAATACAGCACCCTGCTACCTGAATGCTCTGTGGGGCCCCCCACCTTTCCTAACAGAGCTCCCCCCTCCTTCCTAGCTGTCACCCACCTGTATCAGCTGGGACTCCTGGTGCAAACCTCCATCACTCACGGTGATTTGTAACGGCATGAAGCTGAATAACTAAAAACTATCATTAGTTTATTTTTGCTCCTCTTGTTAACTAGAACAAGGAAAAGTAATCATTTGCTGATGTTCACTGCCAAGCTGCGGTGGCCTGTTTATTTCAGGTAATTTCATAACGTGATTTGGAAATTATCAGTTAACACCCTAAGTCAGATTTACTCCCTAGTTCAACAGGGAGCTTGTCAGATGTGGGCGGTGATGATTAGGGATATGGCTTAGCCAAATACTCTTTTACTAGAAAAATGAAGCTGAAAACCCAAACATATTCACTGTCATAGACTCATCTACCTGTACTAAGGTACCAGATATTTAAAACCTTCACTGTCTTGGCTTACTGTGTGAATGCTGTCTTCCCTGACATGCTGTTTCTGAGTTAAAAGCTCTGCTCCCCTTCAGATGTAACCCTTAAGAGCTCACAGCAGCCGGTCCACCTTTCCCTCTTCCAAGCACTAAGCCGTCTGCAGTCTGTATCCCTTCCCACAGAACTAGTCCATAAATGGCTGCTCCATCCCTCAGGGACAACTGCAGTGTTTGGAAAGTCAACGGAACCAGCTCCTGTGTTCCTCCAGCATCAGTTTAAAGCCACGTTCCCAACCCGCACTTGTTCCAAGATCTGTCCTGTGTCACTGACATGGGTGAGATCAGATCAGGCTCAGCGCCTGCGCAGGAATTTGAGGCTGGGCTCTTGGCTTTGCTGCCAAGAAGGAGTTAACAGGGAGGGGAGAAGGACCAAGCACAGCTCAGGCTCCAAAAATTTCAGATGCAGCAGTGTTGTGGCTGGAAGTATTTGCATATAATGTTATTCACAAACATCTATTTGAAGTATCTAATCTAGACTTTTATGCTGTGTTCATTACCATGGCATCTGAGCATCCTATGAATGTAATTCAGTACAAATAATTTGATATAAATAACAGTTTGTATGTTGGTGCTTTTGTTATCTTCTACACCGCTTAGTCAAAGAAAACTTTGAGGAGGAGGTTCTTTTAGCAGTATGGTGAGCAGTTCTCTGCTTTTATAATTATTACAGACTTCCTCATCTTAGGTGAGGACTGCACTGCCAGCTTTACAGGAGCTGCTGCATTTTGAGGTACCCAGCCTGGCTCTGCAGCTGGAGGGCATAACCCCAGTTGGCTCCACCAAGGAGGAACAGAGATCAGAGAGACTGAATGTCTAAAGCCCAAAGAGAAAACATAACATACGATTTAATGGGCTGCAGACCATTTTGCCGAGGTCACTGATGACATTGTGGTGGCAGTTGGTGGTTGTTCTACCCTTTCACAGAATCACAGAAGGGTCAGGGTTGGAAGGCACCTCAGGAGATCATCTAGCCCAGCCCCCTGCTAAAGCAGGTGCACCCAGAGCAGGCTGCACAGGGACGCGCCCAGGCATGTTTTGAACATCTCCAGAGAAGGAGACCCCACAGCCTCTCTGGGCAGTCTGTCCCAGGGCTCGCTCACCATCAGAGAAGTTTTTCTTCACATTTAGATGGAACCTCCTGAGTTGCAGTTTGTGCCCACTGCCCCTTGTCCTGTCGCTGGGCACCACTTGAAAACAGCCTGGCCCCATCCTCTTGGCACTCACCCTTAAGGTATTTGTGGACATTGACAAGATCCCCTCTCCGTCTTATCTTCTCCAGGCTGTACAGGCCCTGCTCTCTCAGCCTTTCCTCACCAGGGAGATGCTCCTGTTCCCTCAGCATCTTCGCAGCTGGACCCTCCCCAGCAGTTCCCTGTCTCTCTGGAACTGGGGAGCCCAGCACTGGACACAGCACTCCAGATGCAGCCTCACCAGGGCAGAGCAGAGGGGAGGATCGCCTCCCTCAACCTGCTGGCCACGGTCCTCCTAACGCCCCCCAGGATCCCACTGGCCTTCTTGGCCACACGGGCACACTGCTGGCTCATGGGCAACCTGCTGTCCACCAGGACTCCCAGGTCCTTCTCCACAGAGCTACCCCCCAGCAGGTCACCCCCAGCCCATACTGGTGCACAGGGCTGTCCCTCCCCAGGTGCAGGACCCTACACTGGCCTTTGTTGAACTGCATCAAGTCCCTCTCCACCCAACTCTCCAGCCTGCCCAGGTCTCTGACCACAGCCCCCTGAGCTCCGCCATCCAGCCAGCTCTCAGCTCACCTCACTGCCCACTCATCTAACTCACGCTGCCTCAGCTTACCTGTGAGGATATTATGCACCTTTAATGCACCTTGTATTTCTTTAAAGTAGAAAGGACATAGAGGAATTTAATGTTAGAATTTAGTTAATGCTACAACTGCACCAACAACCAGCAAATGTTTCACAAAATAAGTTCCAAGAATGTTAGCATCAAAAAAGCTCAACTGTTTAAAAAGTAACAGACATTAATTACTATGAAATGTGTAAAGTTTTAATTACCCTGTCATTCATCCCCTTTCATTAGCACAAACGTAAATGTGAAGATTTACTTTCTCATTCCAGTAACATCCAGTCTGGATCAACTGGTGCAATTTGAGTTCCAGCAGTCAGGAAATAACACAAGAGAAACAAAATAGCAAGCAGCAAAAACCTTTACCGGTGGTCAAACTCTACTGTCCATGCTGTTTCTCCAGCTATCAGAGGCCAGCCCACACTCCTCCTCATCTCTGCTTCATCAAGGTTTTTTCACCCACACTCCTCAGAGCTATTTAACCCCTTTGCTGTAGGATCACAGCTGCACATCGTCAAAGCAAGGCCACAGCTGCATATTATCAATGTCAATCAACCCACTGTCTTCATTCCCCTACAATCAACGATCATGTTTTTCTTGTGCAAAGCCCACCTTTTCCTTCAAAAACATTTACAGAGGTTTATTCTGGTGAGCTAGTTTTATATAAGTGCTAGAAGCACAGGATCTATATATATTCCCTGTTTAGTTGGTAACTCCAGGATGGACTGTCAGTTCCAAAGGAAGCCAATGAAGATCTTGTTGAGGTAATGTCTCCTTTACAGGTCACTGCAGCAAAATAATTAAATAATTGCAATTTCTATGTTGTTGCCAAATTTGGCGACATTGCCTTGCACCTCACTGTATTTGTGGTTTTCATGAAGACCTCTAAGAAGCAAGAAATTACAAGAGAATTTCAGCTTTTATTAAAAAGTGTCTCCACCACCAATGCTGCAAAGGGTTTGACAACACCACCTGGAGCCATTCTCATGCTCAAAAAAAGAAGCCTAATACATTATTTAAAGCCTTCCATAATTTCCAACCTAAAATATTTATTTTTCATGAACTTAATTAAAAAACTTTGGACTCTTGGGCTTTTGCAGTGAGCATTTTTATATTTTGATAATTAAAATATTAGCGTTCTGTGGCTAGAAGACATGTTCAGCAGACTTTGAAGGATATTATTTACATACGATTTAGCTTTGATAGTCTTACCTATTTGAGTAATATTTTACTCGCAAGTAGTTCTATTGGCTTCTATGAGTATTATTCAATATGATAATAGGAGAAGAGGTAGCAAATCTGCCCCTTAGGTTAATGCAAGACTAGCCATAGTTACTGAAGGTATATTAATGCTTTATGTTTCGAAAAAAAGTGTTTTGTTCTGTTTTACAAACCCACCTCTGAAGCCCACATGAAAGCGTTATGCACCTTGGTATTTCTGTTGCAGAGATTCAAAGTTAAAGGGATTACTGAAATGTTTCTCCACCGTTAATTTTCCCAGGTTTAGATTTATGTTAGGGATGTGTGAACTGGAAGCATAATCAAACCCTTAACACACGTTACCTTTTCATTCTCCTTTTTCTTGCATTGTTTCCATCAGGGTTTTGGTATCTTCTTTTCTAATGGTTATTAACCTCTGGAGGAACCTCAGTTTGAAGCTGGTTTTGCTGATGGTTGTTACGGAGGTTTGCAGGGAAAGGATGTTCATTTACAACAGATCTAAGAACATATTGCAGTGCCCTGAGCAATGTTTGGCTTTTCAGTGCAGGTTTTGTTAGGAGTCTGAAGACAAAGGGCAGTGCCACGGGATGAGTAAAGGGATCAGGAGCACTGCAGTCCAGTCCGACCCTGTGTGAGAAGAGAGTGGCTTTCAGCACATTGAAGCCAGGTGACTTCTCCAGGCCACCCCATGTGCAGGACCTTCTCCAGCTGATACTCCCGCACGCTGCCCGGGAGAGGCAGTGGCACCATCCTGCACCACTGGCTTCGCCCAGCCTTAGCCCTGAGGAGCAAGCACCGCTTTCCTTCCAGGGCCTCCAAACACCACAGTTCAGTTCAAAGTACTGCCTTGTCTCTTTAACCCAGTCCCATCTAACAGACATGCCTGTGTCCTGGCTCGTTCCCCTGGGCTCCACCTCTGCCTCGCAAACCAAACCGCTGGCAGGTGGCTGTGAGCCAGCTGTGCCCGCACTCCACCGCTCCAGAGTGGCAGCATTGGCAGAGGTTTCCCCCATCCCAGACTGTCAAAATGCTCTTTTAAGTCTTCCAGGTTGGGTTGTAAAATGCCTGGGGAGTGAGACTGTGGTATTTTCAGAAACCCACACTGACCTGGAGGTGGGCTGCTCAGCTCCACACAAGGCTGAAGGCAGAGATGCGTTGCTAAATAGAGGCTGTTTCCCAACAGAACGGGACACATTTTCCAATAAAATCAGATACATATTGGAAGATATTATGCAAGGATGTAAGATGAGAAAGAGGCCTGTGAGCATTCATAAACCATGGACCTATCCCCAGTAACGCAGAGCTGGGATAGATATAAGATATCCCCGCTGCTAATACCGAATCCGAGGAAACACAAGGGCACCCTGGGCTTGTTTTGCCATCTCAGTCCATTGGATCACCAAGGGGGAAACAGAGAGCCGGTGGCGTAAGTGACACCTGCTGCTAGCTGCCTGGGCAGCAAGAGTCCTCCCAGCCGTAGGAGCAAAGATACCACGGGTCATGGTGAGCCTCCCTCCACGCAGCCCTGTTTCGGGAATATCACCTGCTTACACCCTCCAGGGTTTGCCCAAATGAGGGATCTTTTGACTCCATCCCTCCACCTTGATTCCCCATGACCGGGTTCTCTGTGAGCTCGGTGGCTTTGGTGAGACATTTTGTGGCTCTGCCTGCCCTGCAGGTTGTTAATTCGTTAGGGGAGGCTGGGAGGCACTAACGACAGTGGGTGCTGAAGACTTGGCACCTCCACTGTAGATGTTTGGGGCGATTTCTTCAGATTAGCTCTTCTCTGGTGCCATGGCCTGAGGACCCGTCAGCAGCTGGAGGGTGCTGGGAGGGGGTGCTCGTACCACATCATCTTCCCATCCTGTTTCATCCACAAGGACCCCAGGTTGCATCTCCTGCGACCTCTGCGCAACACAAAGCACAGCAACGGAGGCGATCGGGACCTTGGCATCTGGAGTGTGTTCTGGGTCCAAAAGCCATGTTCAATGTAGACATACTCATTAGTCACTGAGTCCGACCTGTGCCAAGGCTTTGCCGGTGCTCCAGCACCTATTTCAGAAGGTGTAAGCGGGAAAGACCATCCTCAGGTAAACAGTATTAACACTGGAATATTAGAGGTGGCTGTAAATCAGGTTTTCTCATACTGTGGGAAATTTTAGCATTTTCAAGTATTTTCTTGCTATGGAGGGTTAACATTGTAATTTTAAAATGCTGTTTTGTAACTTCGTTTCATTTTTTTTCTACTAGCCTTACAGGTCGTCAGCAAGAGCCGCCAGCAAGCGCTGCCTGCAGTGTATGCACACCTATTGCTGGCACCACGCCGTGACTGACAACAGAGATAGTGATTCCTATTTTATGTTTTAAAATCATTAAGGGAATCAGAAACTTCATGGCACATGAAATATTTCACGCTTCTGGCAGCACAAAGATTCTCTGCTGTGTTATAATGAAAGAATTTTCCATCAATTTAGCATTCACTCAGTACTATGTAGCAAATGTACTTAACAGTTTGAAAATTAAAATGAAAATAATTTCAACGATTTTTCATGATATAATGTGATAATAGCACAATAATATAAAATGAAAATGCATAAATTAACATGAGAAAATACATTTCAGAACAATTTCATAAAACAAACTGTTTCAAAACATATTGCTGTAGGAATTTCTGTAAGCAGCTATCTGTTTTTCTGCTGTTTGGAAATGTTTTTCCAAACATTCCCATCAAAACAGCTTTTTTACAAGAAGCTTTTTTAAAAATGTCTCACCTACTTTACTAATTATCCTCACTGTGAAAAATCCAGGCCTTATATTAATACTTATATTTAATTAAATTAATTAATTTAATTATGAATTAGTTAGCTTGACCTTCTGGTGCTGCATCCTGTTATGCCTTTGTCTAATAAATTAAAGGGCCTTCCACCCTCCAAAAGTGTTTCTCCCAACTACTTACAGAGGGTGACCAAGCCACCTCCTAATTTTCTCCCTAATGAGCCAAATAGACTGAGCTGCTTAATTCCCACTGTACGGCAGGTTTTCCAGCTCACGGGTGTTGTCCCTGAAGCTCCTGTCCGAATAGTTTCCAGTTCTTTGGCGTTATTTTTGTAAATGCAGTCACCAGAAGTGGACGCAATATGAATCTGTTATGGTCTCGGGATGTCAAGACCATCCTCATCCTGCTAGCTAATATTTTCTTGCCGATGCATCTGAAAATTGCGTAGCTCCGGTAAGAGCAGATTACACCCAAAAATCCACGTTTAGTTTTTATTATCTGTCACACCTTCTCCACCCTCCTGAGAGCCCCTGCTTCCCACGCCAGCATCCTGTGACCTTCATTTTCTCTTCTGAGATATATGATCTTGCATTTGGCTATATTAAAATCACATATTGTTCAAATGAGCAGAGCCTGCCAAGTGATCCAGATTGCTTGGTAGAACTGACCTACTCCCATCATTGTTTATCACTCCACCAATTTTTATGTCAGGCAGAAATCATTACCAGCATTGATTTCGTATTTTCTTCCAAGTTGTCACAAAGATATTACACAGTACGGACCAAGAACCCATCTCTGGGCAACCCATCCTCAAAACTACTCTGCCAGCAGACGATGTCCCACCGAATTTTTCAGAACCACTAATTAGTCAGATTTTAATTAATTTTATGTGTGTAATTGCAGTTTCACCTCAAGCTAATTTTTTACCAAGAAAGTCACCGGGTGCCAAGCAAAGCGCTGACCCGACACCCAAATGCGCCGTGACAACAGCCGCCTCCGCACCGCTTTATGTCTCCTGCTCCTGGAAAACAAGATGCTCCGAGTAGTGGTCCCTGGGCACCCACTGCCGGGACCACCGGGATGGGGGATTTGGGCACCGGCACTTTTCCGTGCCAGGCGGCAGCGCGGCAGCCTGGAGCCGGTCCGGCTCCACCGGGCCTCGCCCGGGGGCCACCGCCGCGGGAAGGATGCCACCGCCCCGGGAAGGGTGCCACCGCCCCG
>JAVJGI010000063.1:64227972-64251971 GCA_035590275.1 Ibycter americanus
CCGGGCCCTTTCCTTTTTCCTTTCCACCCATCCAAAATAAACGGGATTTGGGGACCTGCCTTTAGGGAGCGGGGGCATCGGCCACAGGTGGCATTTTATTTCATTTCTCTGCCTGCGGATCCAGGTATCCTGAGCTGCAAAGCCGAGCGGCCCGGGAGCATCTGGGCGGGATGCGGATCACCGGTGTTCGGGGCGGGGAGGGGGAAATATCATCAACCTGCCCGAAATAATCAACCCCATCCCCGGCTCCACACATCGCAATCTTAATATTGGCCGCCAGCAAGAGACATTTTCTATCGGTGATTTAAGTATTTTATTACTTATAAATAAATGTTTTGCCGATAGATTAGTTGGGAATCAGACACGGCCTGCAGAGAAGCTGAAAAAGGCCGGAGAATTGGTTAAGGAAACGAAGATCCACTGGGAAGATCCGGAGGGGATTTGGTTTCCCCTCGGGAAGGGTCAGGGTAATAGACTTTGCCTGACTTCTCCCACAGTTAAAATGCAGCTGAATTGTCTGCACCTTAGAAACAGAAACGAAAAATCCCGTGCTGGGTTCTGGCATTGCTCTGGCCAGAGAGTCAGGACAAAGGAAGGCCAGACACCATCCACTGAGGGTGATTTAGGAATAATTAAATCAATCCTGCCACGATGCGGGAAGGGTGGATTAAAAGATGCCCCAGTGAAAGCATAGCGGGATGCGGGGCAGAAGGAGACAGAGCATCCCAGGAGATGTCCTGCTATGGGTGTGCAACAGGACCCTTGGTCTGGAGGGCTCATCCCAAACCCGGGGTCCCTCCCCCGGCAAATGCTCCAGTTTGGATGCTCTGGGGTAAATACGGGTTCGTTTTCTTTGTGGACTGGACAGGGCTGGGTGAAAACACAGCAGGGCTGGTATACAGATTGCGGTCTTGATGGAAGAGAGGAAACGAAATTCAGATTTATTTTCGGTTCTAGACAGAAACAGACCTGCAACATTTAGCTGTAGTTGTATATTCTGCACTAAACGGTTAAGACCTCTAGTTGTACCAAGAAAGGGCTGGGAGGTGACAGGCCAATAGTGTGCAGATAGCTGCAGGATGGGAACACCAAAAGGGATAGTGGATTGTGCATTGCCAAAGGGACAGGGATGAGAGCTAAAAGGGGGAAACTTCAGCTGAATGTCAGGTAAAACCCTCCCGCCAGTGAGCTTTGCTGGGCTTCGGTGCTCTTATCGGAGGAGGGTGGCGGGGAAGGCTTGAATTTTAAACTGGATCAAAATTGGAGTGATTTTTTCTGTGGTCCGAGAGAGAGAAAATACACGAGTTAATGTGCCTCTGCTGTCCCTAGAGTTCACAGATTTTTCGGAGCTGAAGGAAAACTGTTTGAAAAGAGAATGGATTTGAGAGTGAATTTAAAGAAGGGTCTGATTGCAGGCAGGTCCCTTGCATTTGCATGCTGCTTTTGTTAGTAGTGTTATCGATCTGGTGGAATCCTTTCGATTCGGAATAGCGGAGGATATTTCTGAGATTTTCTCTTTATGCTCTCTGGAATTGTGGGGCTTTTCTGAAATTCAGATGTATTTCAGAAAAAGACTTTTTCTCCTCTTTCCTTCTCCCTTCTGGGAGGTACGTGTTTCTTAGTTTGATAATATATTTATACGTTTACTTTGAACAAAGGCTGCAATTCCTTGTTGTTGCTATTTTTGTAGGTTTTTTTTTCCTTTTTTTTTTTTTTCTTCCCCCATTCGAGAGTTGTTAGTTTTTAATCAAAAATCGCGTTTTGTGTACCAGGGGGGTTGGAAGGTGGGAGTTTTAACCCTCTGGGGAGTGGAAGTGGTCCAAGACTTCTCATCCTTCCCCTGGAGAAGGGCTTTCATCCGTCTCGGCTTTCCAGCTGCTGATTTTTCAATTTGGTTGTCCCAAGCCGGGAACTGGCTGCGCAGAGGCGGGTTGGGCTGCTGCCCGCCCAGGGCGGTCCAGGAGGATTTCCAGAGGATAATGGGGTAATGCAAACTGGCAGGGAGCAGCTAATGGGATATCGGAGTAGAAGCAAGCAGGGTGAAGGCAGAGGAAGGGAACTGACACTGGTGAAAAGCAGTGGGGAGCAGAGTGGATAAAACCTTTGGAGGATTCAGCCAAGGACCAGGGCTCCAGAGGAGGATTATTTGCTCACGGATATTGAAGAGGCTAAGGACCGGCAGCTGGGGAAGGGCTCAGCACCTCTCCAGGCAGGGTGCTGGGGGGAATGCTGCTTTATCTCAGTGTGACTATCAAAGGGTTAAGAAACCTCTGGATGCAAGAGGAGGAGGGGGGTGGTTTTAAGCCAGACCAGGGGTGGGGGGGCTGTTGTAGGGGGGCTGAGAGAGAGGGACACCCCCAGGACCCTCACAAGAGGCAGCAGAGTCTGAGACGTAAGAGCAGCTGCCATCGCTGCTGGCTGCGGGTGCTGGCTGCTGGGCAGGGACTGTCTCCAGAGGCAAGTCCCTGAAAGGGAAGGTGATTTGTAACTGTTCAAGGCGCTGTCTTCTGGCATTTTCTGGTTCTCCTTTCACCCTGGCACCTGACCTTTTGTGCACAGAAACATGGGAGATGGGGGGAAAAGCTATGTGTTTGCAGGTTACGCAGGTTTCTGTAGCTTCTGTGTCCCTGTCTCTGACTCTTCATAATCTTTGTTGCTTCTTCTTGTGTTTTTTGATCAAAGAGTTTTACTCCCCTCAGGACAATCTTCACATCCTACCAACTGGAGGAGCTGGAAAAGGCCTTCAACGAGGCCCACTATCCCGACGTATATGCTAGAGAGATGTTGGCCATGAAAACAGAGTTGCCAGAAGACAGGATACAGGTAATCATATCTCTCGGACCCCCTTATCCTGCTCCTCTCAGCCTCGTTCATCCCTCCCTGAAGAAAAGATAGCGGCATGGGAGGGCTGACACTGCTCTGAATAAACCTCCCCAAGCTGTCTACTCCCCTGCTCTCCATGGGTAGGCAGCCAGATCTTGGCAGATTTGTATCTGGTGTTGCGTGTCGACGTGTGCTGTACGTGGTATGTTGTACCCATGATTTGGGATGTGCGTAACAGAGGGAATCCTAAACCATTGAAGGGGAACTGGTGTGCAAGGAAAGACCCCAGCGTTTCGAGGTCTTGGTGATATAGGCAAGAAGACAGCCTCCTGCAGACCAGGTCTGGGTGGGCAGTGTGGGAAGGGAAGAACTCATCTCTGCTCCTTTGGGCACAGGAGGATGCACAGGGATGTCATAGGCAGCTAGTACCGCTATGGGTAGGACCGCAGTGTGGGAATGATGGCTGAGTCCTAGTGAGGTGTTTGCACCATCTCTGTACTTTCACTGCATTTGCCTCTTCAAGTGAAGCTTCCCTGAAAGTTTCTGGAGATAATTTTTTGTTAATGATTTTTAATGTTTTGGGGTTTAATTGTGTGCCAGTCCTCTTGTGCTGCTGTGAGGAGGTAGAAGGAGGCGGTGTGGAGTATCGCCGCTGTGTGGTGAATCCTCCGGCGGTGAGGAGCAGCCTGAGCTGCAGGGCTGTGCCAGCACCAGCCTTTAGTGTGCGTGGAGCCAGTATGCAAGCAATCACTACAGCCCCAAAAGCCAGAGAAGACTTACAGCTGCTGTGTACAGCGCGGGAGGCACAGTGTGCTTGGACAGACCAAACATGATGTTCACAAGGGTGGACTCCAGCAGCTTCTGCTGCCTCCCTCCTCCCTGTGCCCTGCTCCCACCAGGTCGCTGCACAAGGCACAGGGCTGTAATGGCCAAGCCTTGAACCCATTTTTGCTGGTGCAGGTGATGTTTCTTGACTGGCTGGGGGTTAAACTGGCCTGGTCCCCTGCACAGTGGCAGTAGCCACCTCTGCGCCCGGTGCATAGTAATTTCTACAAGTGGCATTAGCCTGAGTGCCACGTGGTGTTGGGAGCATCCTGGTTTCCCTGGTTCCTCCTTCTGCTCAGTCCCTCCTGCATGCCCAGCACCCCCCAGTCTGTGGAAGGTAGCTCAGAGGGCACTTAGCAAGGTAACACTGATGCTGGAAGCTGCTGAGGCATGGCCCTGTGCAGGGACTGGGAGATGCTCCTAAACAAAAGTGCAGCCCTTTTCCCCTCGGTCCTGAGCCCCCCTCTCACTGCCCTCATTCTTGTGCTCAATCAAGAGTGACATTTTTATAAAAGCAAGTTGTTCTTCTTATCCTGTTGTGCTGGCAGGACTCCTGCTGACCTAACAGCTTGTAGATAACCTGAATGCTGGCAGGATTTCCACTGGTCTTCAGAAACAATGGCCCATCATCTGAAATCCTACCTGACATATTAGGATTTTGCTCTGAGCAACAGGCCCTGATGCTTTGCCTCTAGAGAGAGTGAGCTGGATGGAGGGGTCACTTCTGCACTTGCAACCCTGTAGAGCATCAAGCAAAAGGGGAGAGACTTATCCGGAGTTTAGTGTTGCCTGCAGCCACCATCTGGTGCTGGGCTGGAAAGAATATCCTTTGATTTCCCATAAAGGACGTTTTCAAGGAAGAGGTTCATCTAGTGGCACAGTGTATGCTGAACTGCAGAGGCACCATTCCTCTGGCCAGAGCTGAGGGCCTTCGCTATGGGTGAGGTGAAGGGAGATGTTACGGCAGACAGCGCAGAGCTGGACACTGCATGTACTGCTTCAGCATCTGGAGCATCCTGCTAGTGCTGAGACTCTAGTCTCGCTCTAGTGTTTTATCTGATTTGGAAGTGAAATAGTGGCTAACGTATCTTAGCTGTCACTGACTTGCTGCCAGCATGTTACTCATCATCTGGCTAATGAACAACTGCCTGCTCTTTCTGTGCTGCAGAGTTTTTAAACTAAAGGAGTGCTCCTTACTGTGACTCCTCTGCCCTAGACATCACATTGGACAGCAGAAGGACCCCATGGTGTGGCTGCTCTGAACATCACATGTTGCTAACAGCACACATATTCCAGGAGAAAGTGCCTGTGATTAACACTTTTGCTCATCATGCAGGGGGAAATCACGACAAACAGCAGAATTTCTGTGGCATCTGTTGTGTGAGAGCATAAGCATCCTGCGAGAGTGAGCATCAGGGTCACGTAGGAGTCCCGAGCACCACTGATCTTTCCCATGGGTCAGCACCCGATTGTCCCTTACCACACGTTCTATGAAGTTTCCTTGTCCATACTTTTGTGTGTGTCACAAGCCATAAGAAGATGATGCCCAGCCTTGGTTGTGTTTCGTGATATTTCACCTTGTGTTCCTTTTTTACTTTAGCCCCTTTTGTATGAGCCTAATTCTTTCCCCCTTGTTATGATGTTCACACTCGAAATCAATTTAAGCTATTTCTTCTCCTGGCTGTCACTTCTGGTTTCCGTCATCACTTAAGGAAGCTGTGATGATCTTTTCTTAAATTATTCTTCATAAATCTCATGCTAGTCTTAATCATGTGGTTGCTCTTCTGTGAAGCCCATCCTGCCTGCCAGTATTCCTGGAGATAAGGGACCACATGCCTGCAGCCGCACCAGTTCAGCTGGGCTTCTGAGTCCTTGCAGAAACACCCTTGGATTAGCACTGGTCTACTTGCTTCCATATTTACTTCTTTCTATTTATCTAATTCAGCCACTTCAAGCCTTTTTTAGACAGATTTTTTTGGTCCCTTCAGTGTTCTGGGTTTCATATGACATTTTATTAACTGTGGCTAACAAGCATAGTAACGGCCTTACCAGCCCTAAGTTCCAGCCCTGAGTGAGCCTGGCGAGAGGTGGATGTTGGAGAAGAGTATGAAAGCAGGGCAGCTACCTAGTGATACTTACTGAGTACTTTGACAGCCTCCTGGGATTTTGAACACATGTAAATATCTTAATATACTGCAGCAAGAAGTTCTGCAGCAGAACTGCACAAGTGAAATAAATCTTGCTTTGAATCTATTAGCATCATTTCATGCCCCTTGGAAGAGACAGCGGACAATGAATCTTTATTCTCTTCTTCACGATATTTATAATTTCATGCCATGGTATTTTTTTTATCTTGCATGAGTTTCTAACTGCTAAAAGGAGCTCTATATTTTTGCCTTTTCATTGTAGCGTGCAGTTCCTCTCATCTTTCAACATTGTTCTCTCCCTCTTGTAGGTCATTAATGAAAGTGTTTTCTTACATTTTTGTGAGCATCACATGCTGTGGACTTTCACAGCATTTCTTGTGGGTTCCAACTGGATCCACACCTAAGAGTGATATCTACCCCTTATTTTCATTCATGGAATTATTTCTCAGGAGGTAGTAGTCAAAGAGAAAGTAAATCACCTATGAAATTCAATATGAAAGTGAAATTCAAAGAGTGCAATTGAGAGGAAGATACATAGAAACTGCTTGCATGTAAAACCTTCAGCAGAACACTACAAATAGCCATCGGAGGCCGAGAAAGTTATTGGTTTGAGAGAACATTGGATTCAGGAAAAAATATTCAAATCCTCCATTTAAAGAGAAGATGAAAGTGTGGTTTTTTTTCAAGGCAGCACTCATTCACATTGCGTGCATCTTCCTCCCGTGTAGAGCTGACTGCTCCTGGAAGGAACATGAGCATCCTCTCATTGGGCAACGCGGGAAAAGAATTTAATTTCCCTAGTGAGACACTTTGCACAAGTCAGACCAGGTGTCACTGTGGCCATTTTGCAAGCTACTTGAAAAAGGCTGCATTAATCAATGTATTTGAAAGAATATTCAGAAGCGTCGAAGTGCCTCTATTAGAATAAACCCAGACCATTCTGTAAAGTCCAGGTGAGGTAAGTAGATTCATGTGGGGAAGTATATCCTTAACAGATGACTTGAAGTATTCAAAATGGCCTCAAGCTGACAAGTGTTCTGACACCTGACTTAAATCAGTGTGTTTCTCATAACAGATACTCTTAAGTATAAAGTGTAGATTTTAGGTAAGTTATCCCTATTGAATTTATTATGTGACAGTTCCAAACTCTGAACACCAGTATCTACAATATTAAAGTTCAGTAACAGTTTGATTTGGGATTATTGAAACAACTGTGTATGTGTGTCATTACAGTGTGTCTCCTACTGATCAAACAAATTGATTGATCAGTATTTCCAAAAAATAAGATCTTGACTGCCATTGGGGGGACATTAGATTTACCTTTTAAGGGAACTCATCAATTAAAAAAGAGAATAAAAATTCTAAAAATTGTCAGTTCTTGTTGTTAAATGACTGTATGGTAATCATGTGGATGAAGAATTTTGGGACAATTATTCACATAAGTAAAATTACTCACATAAGCAAAAGGAACCCCAAGGAGATGCTGGTGCCATGTGTGAGGAGTGGGAATTGCCTGTGTATCCAGCAAGCTCTGTCAGGCAGCTAAAGAGGTCAATTTTGGCTCAAAACAAAACAAAGCCAACTAAAACCCTAATTGTAAATGTATTGGTTTAGCTTCTATCAGATTAACACATTTCAGCATCGCTGCGTAGCCCTTTAGGAATTGAATGGGGATGGAGGAATTGGGAGGGGTGGCCCTTTGGAGGGAAGCATTTGTATCAAGAGTATTTTTCCATAACAAGAGGCTTACCTTGCTTCAGTTTTGCAAAAACATTCTGTATTTAGAGGTGAATGTAATTTGGAAAGCACTGAGGAACCTGTATTGCACTGAACAGGAGCTCTGGAGTGGATGTATGGAGTCCCCTCAAGAAGCATGATAGAAAGTGTGAAGGAAAAATTGGCTTTGTGCAGCTTTGTCAGCCCTGGCTTCTCCCCCTGCCGCCAGCGTTTCCTGCTTGCTGCGGAGCGTTGAATTGTAGTCCTAATCCCACGGTATAAATGCGGAATGGGGATGATTGCTCCATGCCGTTGCTGACCTTTCCTGAATCTGTGCCTGGAATGGCCGCCAAGGGATTTCTTAGTGCTGCAGAAAGCAGTGGTGGTGGTGGTTTTTTAAGCTTATGCTCATCACTATTACTCTCAATAAGTGAGGACCTGCTTATTCTTGCTAAAACTCACACTTAGAAGAGAGAAAGGCCGGCATGAGGCGCAGTGCCAGCAGGTTCCCACCTCTGTCTCTATACAGCACCTTCATGGAGATCATGTAGCTGGAGGGAAATTAGCAGAGCGATTAGGGTGGGTGGAGGTAGATTACCAGGGTGATGGAGAAACTGAAAGTGTTGCTGCTGCATGAGCCAACCATTTCAATATTTTAATTTTTTTTTTTTAAGAACCCTGCAAGAAGTTAATCATGAAATAGAGCTGAGCAGCTAGTGCTGGCTACCTTTGCCAATAATTACGGAGCACTCAGGCAAGCCATGGCAGTGTGATACCAGATAAGGGTCATTAACTCCCCCTATGCTTTTAGAAATGTAGGAAGTGTACAAGTGAGAGTAATAAAACTAATCAAACTTACTGGCTTGGTGAGAATATTATTATGAGTGTTTCTCATGGCGTATGGTACATCTCTGCCTCCATGTCTTTAATTGGTACGTGAGGAGTTCATCCACTTTGCTGCCTCTTCAATAACATGCTTGTTTAGTTGATCTAAATTCATATTCATTTCCATTTTTCAATTAAGAGTTATTTAATTTGGCCCTTTCTGCAATGGAGTGTTTTCATTACCCTTTATCTATGGCCCGTTTTCAGTCCATGTGCTAGAACTTTGTTTACAAGTTAATTACCAGAGCTGCAAACAGGGGGGCTGGGTGATGGGCAAGAGCAGGGGCCCAGGCAAGCCTTCCCAAAGGGATTACTGTCTGAAAAGTCTTACCCTGCATGCCTTTGGACAGAGGAAGAAAGTGTGGCGGAGACAGGAGGGAAAATGAAGGGCTGGGAACATCTCTTCAGATGCGGGTTGCCTGCCCAGCTTGTGGGATTTATTCTGCTGCAGCTGGGGCTGTAGGTGCAGTTTAAAAGGTGTTTTTTCAGTGCAGTGATGGAGCTATAGAGTTATGAATTTTTTGTATACCCAGGTACCACTTTATCCCTCTATATTCAGTCCCTGAGTTGCTTCAGCCAGCTTCAGCCGCTGGCCAATTTTCTATATGGGACAGAAAACCAAATAAAACCAAACTTACCCATCCTTGGCTTCTGCTCTGGTCCTTGCAAGATGTTTATGGCTGCTGCAGCATAAGGGGCAGTGTGATTTTGGTGTGCTCCTCCACTGTATCGGGAGGGAGATGGGGCTTTGCAATGACAGCTCCTTCGTTCTCTCCACGGTTTGGAGATGCCATCACCAAGGATCAGACACCCCCAAGTGCTGGGGCACTTCAGCTCTCTGTGAGAGGAAAGACAGGCAGGCAACAAAATGCACTGTAGCCCATTGCTACATTGGAGCACCTTGGCAAAGACTTTCCCCATCATGGCCAGGACAATGAGGAATGGCTCTGCAGGCTTAATGCCAGGCTGTGACAACTCTTCCCCATGTTTATCCCCCTATTTTCTTAACAACAGTAGGTTAAGGGTAACGCTTCTCTGAGTTAGCTTAGGCGCTGCAGTTCCTCCATCGCTTAAGCTCTTCTGGAAATACTACCCTAAATCTCTGTGCTGGGAACACTTGCATTCACTCCTTCTTTTAATGATGAACTTTCTTTTCTCTCTTCTGATACTGCTGTGGTTTTTCACAACGGATTTAAAAAAAATAATTGGGCAGCCCAGCAAGTTCAATAGTTAATTCCCTTCCAGCCTTAGGATGCCTGGCAGAGGGACCAGCTGATGGTTGTGTGTTCAGGTTTTCCTTTAATGACCCTTTATTATAAAGTTTTCTTCCTTTCCTGACTTTGAATAGAGATTTTTTTAACAGTTCAATAACACAGGCACTTTAGAGACACGGTTAATTTACTCTCCCCTTTATTTCTTAATAGATCTATTTTTCTCTATAGTGTTTATCTTTTACCCTGATAGATCTCAACAAGTTCTTCTGATTCTTTTCTGGCAGCACGAACGTCCTCTGCCTTTTCATTGCTCTTCTTTGTGGGTGGCATTCTGCGAGCCAGGTTTGGCACAGGCCTGTGCAGTGTTGAGAGGTCTAGTCCTCAACAGACATACGGATGACCCTGATCTCCACACGTGAGGTTGGCAGGTTTGTCTGTGGAGCAGGAAAGAGGAACTGAGTTGGAGAATGAACTGTTGCTACAATATCTTACAGCAAAGGTGGCTTCCAGAGACCACCTTCATCTGAGGCTCTGAGAAAGCATCAGGTGCTCTCCTGGCTACCCTGGGTGGCATTGCCCTGGGAGCAGCAAGAGGTGTTCGGCTTAGGACCTGCCGAGTGTGAGAAGCACAGTTTGCTCCCTACTTTCTGTTTTGGTGGGTTTCTCTTAGGCTCCTGACTGAGCAAAGGCAGAGCTGAAGCTTTGGCTGGTGGTTATAAGAACTTTCAGCTGCAGCTTTCTCTCCAAATTCCTAGCAAGGAAACGCAAGTAAAGCATTGCTTAGAGCTGGTCACCTTCCTGTGGCTTATATAAAGGCCCATGGCATGCATATTGCACATTCATAAACATGAGGATTATGTCCCCTCCGTGGACTAGAAGTGCCCTGCCGACTGACTCCTGCCTGCCTGGAGCTCACCTGCTACCATGTGGATAAGCAGCAGTACTTTGCCAGGCTGGGTTAGCCCGTACCAGCGTTGCTCAGCCAGGTCAGTGCCACCAGGCTGCCCACCCATGCCTCTGGGAAGCTCCGGCTCACCTGCAGCTGCGGGGTCCACAGGGTATGTCGCTGGGGGAAATACCTTCTCATCCAGGCTACCCTTTCCTCTCTTAAGGCACTGCTTGGCTCACCCAGAGGGAGGCTGAACCATGAGTGTTGTTGGGAAACAACCCCTTGGAAGGATCTAGCCAACCCATCCATGTAAACGTACATGATGAGTATCTGTGCTGGTCACTGTTCCAAGATAACTTGTTTTATGTCCATCAGGTGTTTCTGGTCTCTTTGTATCTTTGGCTTCACTGCCATCCTTCCAACTCAGAGTCCCCCATGACTACCACTACAGTACCCCACCATTTGTTAGATGATGGTGAATTTGTTGAGCTTATATGGCGACCATGACTGAGATCAAGGCTTCAGTGGCTAAGTGACAACTGAGGGAGGGTCCCCGCCTGGGAGATCTTGGTTTGGGTGGACTAAGCATGGGGGATACCTGGGAATGTCCTGGTGAGCTGGGATGTGCTGCCCTGGTGCGAGCAGCGTCCATGAGCGGGTTGCACGTTGCCAGCTCTGCAGGTCACACCATTAGCTGTGCTGTGCACTAGCCCGAGCCGACAATGTTGGCTGCAGGTGTCAGTGGCACAGCAGCAGCCAGGGTCTTCTGCAGCTGTAAGGTGTCATGTGAGAAGTCCTGGAGTCACAAATTAGCCAAAAAAGGTTAAGGGTACACAGGGCTGAAGTACATGTAGAGCTAGGAGCAGACACGTGGTAGGAGTGGAGCACTGAAGGGCCACCCCAACGCAGCCAACACAACTGCCAGCACCGACCTCTTGGGTGGTGGTCAGGGGACAGAGCGCTGTTCTGGCCGGCTCTTTGGCTCTGGTGGTCCTCCTCCTTCCCCAGATGCAAGACAGCCTCGTGAAGGATTTGCTGAGGTTGGGTGATTAGGTATCTCTTATTGCACGAGGCAAGGAATTGCAAACACCATCCTTACCATGTATTTTCCTAAGGGAAGATTGTGAAGGACTACAACTTTCTCCTTCTGGTGCTCAGTCCAAGCTGCTGTGTGGAAACTTATTACAACATGTTACAACATTTTACGATACATAACACATTTCTGTAGGTATCTTCCAGCTAAGGCTTCAATGCACCAAGAATTCCCATGCACTGGTAAGCCCGCGCTGTAGCCCTCAGGGGGGACTTTGTGGGCTGCCCCCACCCACACAGGCATAGGCTGGAGCCTTATCTTGGGAAGTGGTGGGCACCAGGTAGTGCTGCAGACACCATCTCCTGCTGGTGCACAGCCTCTGGCTCCATTTTTTTCTGGAAAACCCCAGAGCACACATTTGCCCTTTGCTCTGTGTGTATTAATAAAGGAAAGGGCAACATCCAGCTGCTTCTGGCATCCAAGGGGCAGCCCCAGAGCACGGGCAGTGCTCCACAGCCTCTGAGGAAGGGTGGCATCCCAAGCTCTGATTTTGGTGCCCGTTGAAAAGCATCATGAAGGGGATGTGACATTTCTTCTCCGAGTGCCCTGACTTGCCTTGCTCTAACACGAAGGTGATAATATGGTATGTTCCCACATGTTCCCAGAGTTCATCGCATATGGATGCTTATGAAGACTTATGCTAAGGTTTCCTCTGTGCCAGAGGACCTGCAGAGCAGTGGTAGTGGGGGAAAAGGAAGCAAAATGAAATTATACAAGCAGGATAGCAGCTTGGTTAACAGAGCCAGGCATTGTGAGCACCCAAAGGATGGATGTGCAGTATCACCCTTTGTGACAATGACAAATGTCTCCCTGGGTTTGTGTGGACTAGGATGACAGGCGCACTCGCACCAAGCTTTCCTGTGACTATCGAGCACCCACGACCCTGATGTTTCTCCTGTTTTTCAATTAGCATGTCAGGAAAAGAGGAATTTGGGTGTTTATCTGCCGTGTCCCAGCATCTGGCAGCCTATATGGAGCTGTAGCTCCCGCTAAGCTGCTGGTCAGCTAGCGTCATGGTCTGGCCATGATGAAGTCAATGTCTCAGGGCTGCATTTGCTGTGTGGATGTGTTGCACAGATTGTGTGCTGAACCACTGACCTCACTATACTTACCATGCACATCGTTGGCACACTTCTTTTTCTTTGGGGAAGGTGGGAGCCCTACACCTGATGAAGTTCTCCACTTTTTGAAGGTTACAACAAGAAAGAAAACATGCCACCACATGAGGTGGCAAGGCCAGGTGAAAACCTCAGATTTGCCAAGGGGACACAGTTGAAGACGTGTTCCCTGGTCAAAAGGGATTTTACGGCTTTGGCTGCATAAGTCAGATAAATTGCAATTAGTAGCTATACTTGGCCCATGTAGTGCTTTTAAGAGCAGAATTCAGAGGCAGGCCTGGCCTGCAGGACCGGTGGCATGGTAATAGCATGTACAGTTTTGGTGCATGCTGTATTGAGCTCGTATTTAATTGTGCCCTCTGCTACTTCAGCTTAGAGGAGGCTCAAGCTTGGATGAACCATCATGTCTTTGCTCAAGAGGGATGAGTACTGTCTCCCTGTCTCACTGAGCTCATCTCACTATGTCTGGTTGGACCTGTTAGCAGAGTGGATCGGACATGACACCAGCTATTACCAGGAAGGGCTCTTGCCATGCTGTATATGGGAAAAGCTCTTTCTAATGTGAGCTCAGAAAGCTCTTTCCCAGTGTTTAGTAAGAGGAGGGATGATGAGTCCTGCAATCAGCCATGCAGCCCATGTGCAACCTTTACTGCTCTCATTTAACTTCATACCCACTTTACACCAGCCATAGAAAGTGATGTCACCATAAACGGTGCCAATAATTGTGACATTACATTTGAAAAGACAGCAGTAAACCATTTCCAGGCTTACACAAGTGGCGCTGTCTCCACCAGCAGCCTGGGGACTGGAAACTTTCCCGAGGTGATTGCTACAGGGGAGGGATTTGAGGAAGTCCCAGGACCCAGTCGGACCTTACACTCTTGTGGCACTTCATTAAAAAGCCCCAGGGCCCATAAGTGCGGATGGGGATATGGTCCGTGGCAGGTATGAGGCCATTCTTTGCAGTGCTGACATCCTCAGATGGAACCCTGCCAGGGCCACCAGCCCTGTCCGATACTAGGGTGAGAACATGGTTATTTTTTCAAAGGAAGTTTTCGTTTTGACTACTCTCATTATAGAGTCTTGGGTCAGAAAGGAAGACGGTAGAAAGGGAGATGTGTGGTTGTCAGGAAGAACACTGTGCTGGGATGGCAGCAGGGTCCTGGGCATGGGGGTGATCTGGAGGTGGTCTGTGGTCTGTGGTCTGCGGTGGGACCCACCAAAGAGCTTCAAGTGGGGAAGTGACAGTATGCTGCTGGGCATGATTTTAGGAGCACATCCTTCTGCTGTGAGGGGGATAGTGGGCCTGACCAGGTTTTTCTAGTCCAAGAGAGGGGAAACCGGTATGTAGACAGAGGTGTGAAGAGCTTGCACTGAGAAACAGAGCTTCTCTGTGCCGATGCATTGCTGTGCTTACAGAGAGGTGACAGGATCAGTTCAAAGCAGCATGGAGGGGAGAGGGACATAAGCAACTACAGAGTGTTGGTGTAGATGTCTGGATGTTTTCCATGGCAGTAAATGCCACAGAGTGAAGAGATGTGGTGGATGAATGTGAGAAGTTCAGCTTCTGCACGGTTCAGCCAGAGATGCCTGGATCCCTGGGAGAAGAGCATGGTGCTGGATGGACACGGGTGTGTTGGGCCAGAAAGCCACCAGCACCATCACATCAGGTGGGACCATGCCAGCAGATTACAACCCAAGGCAATGTCACAGGAGAAGTCCAGAAAGCTCGCAGGCTGCCTGGCTGGGCAGGACAGGGTTTCTCTGCTGTGTCCTCACTTGAAGAGCTCAGTTTCAGAAATGGCTGCTTTTCAGGGATCGTACAGACAGCTTGGCTCCCTGAAGCTGAAGGTTTGCTCCAGGGGAACTGTCAGACAGCATGGAAGAAGTGCCTGTTAGTCCATGGGCAGGGGACACGTTCTCAGCGTTGTTGCTGGGGGAATTTGGGATTTTGGCCCTTGCCGTAGCTGCTGGTTTGCCAACAGCCGTGTGCGGCTGCTCCCTGCAGCCTGGCGAATGCATGTGCTGGTGGGGCGAGTAGCTGGTGTGTCCGTGCGCCTGTGCATGTGTGTCTGTGCGTGTGTGTCTGTGCATGTGTGTGCATGTGTGTCTGTGCATGCGTGTACACGTGTGTCTGTGCATGAGTGTCTGTGCATGTGTGTGCATGTGTGTCTGTGCATGTGTGTACACGTGTGTCTGTGCATGAGTGTCTGTGCATGTGTGTGCATGTGTGTCTGTGCACGTGTGTCTGTGCATGCGCGTCTGTGCACGCACGTCTGTGCATGTATGTCTGTGGATGTCTGTGCATGTGTGTCTGCGCGTGTGTGGACGTGCATTTGCTTGTGGCCATCTAGTGGACATCGCAGCGTGCACTGCTTTGGGCTGGGACCATCCTGTGCTCCGTAAAGCTTGTTATTTAAAAGACTCCTGTTGAAATGCTGCGTCAAAGGCAGTGTGTGAGATTTGGTGAAGCAGTAATTCCCCATTACCTAGGCCAGAATTTTCCTTTAAGAGATGAGGAATGCTTGGGCAGGGAAAATAACATTTTTTAATTAGAAAGACAAAAAAGGTCACTACCAATTCTCCTGTCTGTGTGCCCCAGCTTGGAAAGTAGCAGCCAAGAAGATGAGTGTGACCAATGAAAATTTTAGGTTGAAACAATACAGAAACAATACCCAGTAACTCCCTAGATGCTTTAAAACATCCCTTTGCTAATTCAGATCCCTGGCTGGTGGCCAACCTCAGGGAGATTTCTCTGTTCAGCAGACAATGTTTCAGGAGCTGATTAGGTAAACAAACTAACTAATATGATGAATGCGGATAACAAGGACACATTGAGTCTCACGTCTTTTCGCAAAATGAGAGATTCCTACTACTACAATTTGCTCTTCTGCATCATCAATAATCCAAAGAAGTATCCATCATAATTTGTGATTCAGAGGAGGGAACTGGCAAGAATAACCTTGCCAGTTTTGACTCAGAAATGCTGCAACCCTGTGGACGAACACAGAGGGCCTCAACTTTAATTGCTTTGGGCAGCGGGTACTGAGGGTGAGAACTGGGTGATGATTAAGGTTAAAAGCATCCCCATTTCTAAGGCTTTGCAATACTGCTGATTTTGGTAAGGGAGCCTCAAAAGAACAAGCATGTGGAACAAAGATCCAGGAGATGACACTGGAGGTGCTGATGTTTGCTACTCTCTTGGTTCATAGGCTGTGGCTGCTCTTGGAGGAGACAGTGTCAGTGGGGTTAGAGTGTGATGCTCAGCTCTAACCAAATGATAGGGATTGAGCTGATGGACAGATCCTCTCCGAGAGAGGTGTTACG
Source organism: Ibycter americanus (assembly GCA_035590275.1). NCBI lineage: Eukaryota > Metazoa > Chordata > Aves > Falconiformes > Falconidae > Ibycter > Ibycter americanus. The sequence goes on from JAVJGI010000063.1 coordinate 64,244,010, forward strand.
CTACCACCCTCTGTTTGCCTGCTTCATATTGAGAGCAGGTTTTGCAAGGTGATGGATTTTGGTCTTGCAGCTTTGCTACACCTAGAGGACCAAAATCCATGGATATGGAAGAGCCTGTGGTTTCTGCAGGGTGTGCAGGCATACCCAACCTGCAGCGTGCAATCTGCAGTGAGCATCACCTTCTCCTGCTGCTGGTGCATGGAGCCTGTCTGGCAGCCTTGTCAGAGGCGTGCTTGGCTGTTGCCCCCAGCTCCCCACAGCAGTGACCACCCCAGATCCAGCACTTGGTGTGCCAAGGGCGGCACTTGTGGTGCCTCAGGAGCAGCCCAGGAGAGGGCTTTGGGCGGCTAAACAGCAAATATGCATGCATGGCCTGAACTTAGATGCTAAGGTGTCTGGTGGATAGCAAGACAAACCTGTCCTCTTTACTCTGTTGTCCATGTTTTGAGGATAGGGTTCTTGGAACAAGCTTCCCATGTTTCACAGAAGGTGCTTGTGTGATAATAAAAAGCTGTAAATCATCTGAAGATGTAGCACATTGGTCCAAAAGACACCTCTGTGCATCAGATTGTGATAGCTTTGTACAAACATCTGATATGCTTTGTTCTAAAATTAATCAGGGGGTTTCACCACTGCTCGTGAAGTGGTGGAAACACAAACACTAGCTTTTCACCATACCCTGGGCTGTGCAACGGAGAGCCAGATGAAAGCAAGTGAGAAGGCAGGCGTGTGGTACACAGCCATGTCAATAAAGCATTTCACAAAGCTGAGCTGATCCACGTGATGGGAAGGGGCAAGAGGAAATGTGGACAAACATAAACATTGCTGGAAGCAGACTGAATTTTACAGAGCCAGAAGAAGTTGTACAGTAGGTATCTCCAAGCAAAGACAACAAGCAGCCAAAGAAGACATGGAATACCAAAACCATGAGTAAATATAAGTGTAAGGGTGAAACCCTCTCCAGGAAAAATGAGGTGCCAAGGATACATAACTGCATGCTTGGAAGTTGTAGCTGATGTACCAACACAGCCAAAAATACCTCAGAATTGCTAAAACTGGTGTACAATTCAGCTCAGAATCAAGGCACAAGAAAATTTTGGTGACATCAAGAAATTTGAAGAAAGCGGTGAGATCTTCTCCCAGAAGAAACCCCCACTGATAGAGCCATCTGAATGAGGACAAAATCCCAAGAACAGGCCATGGGGAATAATTCTGCTGATCTGAAAAGGCTGCCAATGCCATGCTGAGCTCTTCCCTCTGTGCTCCTCTGGACAGGCTTGTGGCAGAGGTGCTGGGCTGGGGTCTGATCCCAGCAATAGTCAGCACTGAGCACCATGGGTTTCACTCAACTTCATGCCTGAGATGAAGATAGGGCTCCTGGTATTAAAGCAAGATGGTCAGTCCTCCTGATTTCTGTTCTTCTAGAAATGCTGGGATTTCAAATTTTCCTTTTTCCTAGTGAAAACCAAGAGGAAATGCCCATCAAATGACAAAAAGTGGTTTGGGAAATCTCAGAATGATCTTGCTGAGGTGTTGATGTCATTTTTATTTTCCCGTTTGGCTTTAAAGCATAGATTTTGCACGTCTTAGGAGGCTGAGATTAAAATCCAGCATTCAGAAGAAAGTCATAGATAATTTTGATTACACTTCCACTGGCTGGACGCAGTTTTTCCTGTGTGATTGAATCAGCATTTTTTGATTGAAAATTTTCCATCAGCTCAAGTCAAAACTGGGCTGCCAGCTGGCAAAGCTTCTGCTGGCTCTGACATTCACGTGGCCCTGCCGTGGGAAAGGGGATGCTGCAGGGCAGCAGGTTTAGTGGCAGTGGGCAGCGCTGGGGCAGGCTGAGACCTGGCTGGGGAGAAGGGCAGGGAAGCATGAGGCATGGGAGAAGATGTTTGGGGCATCAGGGCAGGAGGGAGGGGAAAGGGAGAGGTGGTAAAAGCATCAGTGAAGAGGCACCTGGGTAAAAGAAGATTGAGGAGAGTTTAAAAAGTTACCCACTTGGTACTTACTGGAAAAACCTCTTCTTGGCTGAGATCCCTGTTGCGGCAACTGGTGACAAAAACAGCTGTGCAAAGCCGAGCCCTGCAGGCTGCTCTGGGTACGTGGAAAGGTGTCACTGCAGCCCCAGACCAAGGCAGATTTGCCCGTGCCAGCTCTTGGGTTGTGCAGGAATTTCTCCCTAAGCCAGGGAAGACAGAGAGGAGTTCTGTGGCAAGAGATGCGACTGGACTGGCTTATCCAGGGCAGAACAGGCAGGGTCCCTCTCCTGGCCCCGCTGGGGTGAGCTGCCCCCTCACAGCATGGAGGTGCTGGGGGTGGTTGCCCCATGGCCCCGGTCTGGTGGGTGAGAAGGAACCGCAGGGGTCTGTGCTGAGGCTGGAGCAGAGTGAGCCAGTCCCAGGGCTCAGAGGGTGGGAGGAGAGCACGGCCTGGAGTGAGGGACCCTGCCAGCATCCCACTGACTGCACAACCAGGCACACCCCTGTGTCACACCAGCATGGAGGAACGGGCGGAGAGAGGCAGCTGTGTGCTCCTGAGGGTCTTTGCTCAGGCCCAGGTGGATTTGCAGCCATCCGTGGTCCAGGGGCTACATATCAGCAGTACGAAAGTGTAAATCAGACTGTTTATCATGCAGAGAAGGTGACGTGTGGTGAAGCAGCTGGGCTGTAAAATCCCCTCTGACATGCACAGAGTGTCTTCTGCTGGGAGAAGCTGGGATCACAGCCGCTGGGACCACCACGCCACCCACGCCGCAGAGCTCCCTGCGGGGCCAGGCCAGCCAGGCTCCCAGGAACAGTCAAGGCTGGCTGTCACCAGTGCTAGCAAGCCACCCACTTGCCCTGCAGCTCTGTGTGCTGGGCAGTTCCCCTCTGCACAGGTAGAAGAGATGAGCTTGCCTTGCCAGCTGGGAGCAGGACATCACTCCGTGGCATCAGTCTCGTGGTCCCCACAGCAGAGGTGGGGGTCTGCCCCAGTCCCCCAGTGCTCCCCACCGCAGCCTGAGCTCCCCCACGGCTGCGGGCGGTGGGGACAAGAGAGGGTTAAGCTGTCAGCTCTGTAATGTTAAACAGGTGTCAAAGGCACCTCCATATATCTGCAGATTGAAATCAAATTCTTTGCAGTATAAAAAGATAAATTACCCAGGCGATTCCCGCCTCATCCCACTCATCAGGCCAGCGCCAGACGGCAAGCAATTTTTTTTTTTAATGTGCTAACGACCTAATCAAGCAATCAAGTCGGAGAAGATTGCGGAGTGACCCCGAGCATCCATCTGCCAGAGAGACCCTGCCATTCATTTCCATTCTGCCGTGTACTTTCCGGGAAAGGGAGGGAAAAAATAGAAAAGAAAAAAAAAATCCTAAACAAATTAACACCCAATTTTCTGTGAGTCTAATTAGTTAAATGAGGAGGTGTTTGGGGTGTCCGTGGGGAGGGAGGGGCTGCCTCTTGGAGAGGGGCCTGGTAACTCCATGGCATTAATTAGCGCAGGTCAATGGCGTGGTTCCCTGGGGACCAGCTGCTTTAATTTCCCGTGATATTTCAGTGCCTGAGGCCCATCGATTCAAACTGAAATTAACTTATTTTTCAATCAGGCCTGGGCTGCCCCTGGGGCTGACTCTTCCTTTGCCTCCTTCTGAATAGACCTCAAGCAATTTTTCATCTAAAGCTGATGCCTCTGCTCGGTGGGAAGGGAGGGGAGCTGGGGAGGGAGGAGGGCGAGGGAGACAAGAGGAATGGAAATCGGAGAGAGAGCGCTAATAGATTTCTGCGAGCATCCCCCCCACCCCCGCCCCACCATCACCGCCCGCCTCTCTGCTCGCTGCCCCCCAGGTCACAGCTCAGAGATTATTCTGCCAATTTTCTGAGAAGATGAGGGGCTTTTCAAACTGGGAATTCAGGGCGAAGCGCACAGATCAGCTTCCCCCTTCTCCCGCCTCTCCTGAGCATCCGTCCCCATCCCAGCCCTCCCTGCAGGCACCGCTGCCTGCAGCCCCGCGCTGCAGCGCAGACACCCAGTAAATAATGAAAGAAAATCCCAGGCACGAGACCCAAAAGCCACTAGAAAAAGACACCGTGATGGCAAATTAATTACATCCTGCGGAGAGGGATGGGACCTGCTCTCATACTTGGCCCTCACCGCTCGTGCAAGGAAGGAAGGGAGAGATACGCAGCGGCTGCTGCGTGGGGGAAGAGGTCGCAGTGCCGTCAGGATGAGCATCCATGCATCTGACTTCATCCCGCTGCACAAGCACACAGGTGTTCCCATGGGGGAAGAGGACTGACACACCTTCTCCCCAGAAACAACCCGTGTCCTTCCTTGTCGCCCGCCCCAGGTTTGGTTCCAGAACCGCCGGGCCAAATGGCGGAAGAGGGAGAAGTGCTGGGGCAGGAGCAGCGTGATGGCTGAGTACGGGCTCTACGGTGCAATGGTACGTCACTCCATCCCGCTGCCCGAGTCCATCCTCAAGTCTGCCAAGGATGGCATCATGGAGTCCTGCGCCCCTTGGCTCCTGGGTAAGAGAGCAGCCGCCTTGACGGGGGATGGTGAGCGGGTCGAGACGAAGTGGGGGGATGCGAGGGAGAAATCAGAGCCATATGGAAAACATGGGTGGAGGGCAATGGGGCAAGGTTCCCCGCCCTGCCACCCTCCATCCCCTGTCCCCCAACGGCCCTTGTCAGTAGGGTCTGACTGCTCATCCCAGATCCCTTGCTGGTCCTTGGATCCTGACCTGCGGGACCTGGCTGGGGCAGGAATTTTCCCTCCATGCTCAGGCTGGCCTTCAACTCCTGTGGCACGAGCATCCCTTGTGCCCAGCCCTGGAGCAGGGGCTCCCACCCGTGCCCAAGGCAGGAGGTCATCCCAGCCTGACTCCCCCAGCCCTGTGATGCTGTGTGGGGAGCCAGGACCCTCAAATGCCCTCTCCTTGCCCCACGTCCCAGTGGGAGCACCCTGCTCCCTCCTCCTGCTCTCGGCACCTGGGGGAGCTGCATTTCTGCCTGGTTTCACTTGATTTTCTGTGCAGACACGGAGGTAGCAGCCACCCTACCATGCTCCTGCTCTTTGTTTCCCACTTTCTGACCTTTCAGGCTGATTCTGCCCCAAAACTAGTGTCTGGCTTCTTGACGATGGGCTGTCCTGTCCTTCCATCTGTGTGAAACTGAGAGAGGCAGAGGGCTGGGTTGTGTGAGGAGCGGGTTGACACAGGAATAGGCGATGGGGGAATCTCCCTCCCCAGCCTCCGTGTAGCTCAGGCAACTTGTGCTGCTGTCTGAGACCCTCGTCCCCACATGGGGACAAGTCAGCTTTAGGTTCACAGAGAGAAATGAAGGGGAGAGTGATTACAGACCTTTGGGGCAGCCCTGAGGCCACGATGGCAGGCTGGGCTGCCCCAGCAGGCAGCTGCCTGGCCTGGGCTGCCCTGGCGCGGGGGCCAGAGCGAGCGGCTCGCCGTGACTGCTGCGTGAAGCGAGGGTTTCTGCTTTTCCTTAATTCTGGCCTCTCTTTATCTTTGCTGTTTTCAGTTCAAGATGGCTTTCCCATGCCCAGGCGCTTTTCTAAACCCGAATACCAACAATTCTTTTTAGGGATGCACAAAAAGTCTCTGGAGGCAGCGGCTGAGGCGGGGAGGAAGACGGAGGTGGAGCGCCAGGCCCTGCCCAAGCTTGACAAGGGTGACAAGGAAGAGAGGGGCCCTGATCCCAAAACCACCATTTCCCAGGAGGAACTGAGAGAAAACAGCATTGCCGCCCTCAGGGCCAAAGCTCAGGAGCACAGCACCAAAGTCCTGGGGACCATCGCCGGGGACACCCCGGCCCCGGGCAGGAAGCCAGAGACAGGGGAGGAGGCGGCAGCGGCGGAGGATGAGAGACAGATGGAGAAGTTGAACTCGTTGCAGAAGGAGGAGAAGCTGATCTAGGGGGGGGAAGAGGTGGCGGAAGCCAGCCCCAACAGACACTGTGTCCTCCGGGGGCCGCGCTCCCCCTCGGACTGCCAGGCCCCCCCGGCTGCCCCTGCCAGGGAGCGGGGCCCCGGTCTCTGCGTTTGGGGCTGCCTGGCAGGGGTGCCACCCACCTGCTCCCCTTGAGCATACCCCTGCCCCTCACTCCTCCGCCCCGCTGGGCCTTCCTCACCCCCTCACCCCTTCCTTTTGGGGTACTGGGAAGTGTCCCATCATCATCGTCACCCGAGAGGACACTGAGGGTCTGGGCCCCTCCGGCCTCGCCGACCAGCTTCGGGGCTCTCTCCTCCTGCTCCAGCCCCAGCCCCCATCTGCCACCTTTGAGCGAGCCTGTCCCCTGCCACCATGCCCCTCCCTGGTGCACGTCTCTCCCCAGTGCTGCCGGGGCCCCTTCCCGCAACACCCCATCCCACCATGCCCAGGCAGACCCACCACCTTCCCCCAGCCATCACCTCTGGCCCAGGCCGCAGCGGCACGAGCCCACGGCGGCATTTGTATGACATGGTGACTCTCCATCCAGGGTGGTTTGCACCTTCTACGCATCTCTGCCCACCCATGCTGGGGTCTGGCGGGAGGGGGCTGCAGCTTCAGAGCAGTTGAGTTTTGCCTTCGTTTGGCAGGAAGAGGCAGGTTTAGCCCGCGGGCACGACACCCTGGTCCCACCTGGCACCCCGAGATGTGACCCCAGCCCATGTTGCCGGCTCCCGCAGGGCTGGCCACCACAGCCAGGTCTGGCTCTGCCCTGAACGCCAAAGCCCTGCACCCCTGCGGAGGGGTTGAACGGCAAATTTATTTACTGAATACATTATTCCAGGTGAGACAACAACACCCGCCCAATGTATTTATTGAATTAAATTTGTCCAGCTCGCCCTCTGAGTGTTAAAGGGAATGACAGCCATGCACATCCACCCCGATACACCCCCTAATGTGTACATACGTATCCCAGCTGGTCCCATATGAGTACATGCAGACCCACACAGCCAAACCCGCTCCATGGTACCATCACCTTCCCATCCCGGTAAGGCGCTATTCCCCCCCGAAAGCCGTAGGACAGTGACTTCCAGGCGACCCTTCTGTCCTGCTTTCAGCTGTGAGCACCCTTTCCCCAGAGCTACTGTTTTTCTTCCGTCAGCGGTTAAGCCCCTCCATCCAGCCCCTGTTTGTCTTTGTCCCCCAGTCGTTTGACGTGTTAGATGATAGCCCATGGTGTGTAAATAATGTATATACAGTGAGAAAAGAATTCAGTATTGAGGTGTTTGAGATATGGAGCTGTAACAACTTCTAGTCATCCAGCATCTGTGATTTATGTGCCATTTTCTGTAAAGATATGAACCAGAATAAAACTAAATGGGAATACTGTGTATGAGTCCAGTCACTGATGTTCAGGGAGGATGAATTCCGCCGGAGCTGAGAGGGGGCTGGATGTCAGGCCCTGGCCAGAGGTGGGAGCTCCAAAGTGGCTCAGGGAGGTCTGCACCTTCCTCCCCGCCACCGCAGGCATGGAGAGCGATGGGGCTTCGGTGCTGCTCTCCCTTTGTGGTGAAAGACAAAGCTGAAAGGGGTCTGCTTGTTCCTGGGGCAGAAGTTAGGCGTCATGGCATACATCAGAGAACAAGGCATTTCAGCATCCAGAACAGCCTGGTGCTGTGGGTCACCCCATATATAAATATGTATATATACAAGCAATAGGAGGAGGAAACGGCCCCAAGTTGTGCCAGGGGAGGTTTAGATTGGATATTAGGAAAAAATTTCTTCACTGAAAGGGTGGTCAAACACTGGGACAGGCTGCCCAGGGAGGTGGTGGAATCACCATCCCTGGAGGTGTTTAAAAACCACATAGATGCGGTGCTTAGTAACATGGCTCAGTGATGGGCTTGTCAGTCCTGGGTTAATGATTGGACTTGATGATCTTAAAGGTCCTTTCCTGTAGAGGAACTGTAGAGGGTTAATTAACATTGATAATATACAGTTGTGGGCTTGCTTCTGGGGTGGTGGG
>JAVJGI010000063.1:64252299-64280757 GCA_035590275.1 Ibycter americanus
GCAAGAAGCAGGGTGGACTGGCCTGAAGAGGATGAAGAACCAGCACAGACAGTAGATGAACTTTTGGAACCTTGTGTAGGAAAGCCTTGTTGCAGCCAGCTAGTTCTGTAGTGCTGTGACATTTTCCAACCTAAATGATTTTATGATATCACACACACTCTGGTGTTAGAGCTGGGCAGACCTTTGGGCAGACTCAGCCTCCCTGCCAGCGCCCAGTGAAGCGGAGGTTGCAGCCAAATGCTGCAAGTGCAGGGGAGCTGGTTGAGAGGGAAGGGCACCGATGGGGATTGCCAGCAAGGCAAGCTCTGACGTGAAAGCAGCAGGAGCCCATACTGAGTTATCAGGGAAGGAGATGAGATTTGTCTGCTCTGCTAAGGGCATCTGGGGATGGTCTGATGGAAAAACCTGATGTTTTACAGGGGAAAAAGTAGCTGAGGCAGAGCAGATGTGCATAGGAAATTAAACACTTTGCTTGTGGAACGACGAGGCTGCTGGGGCTTGACCTTGTGGAGGGGCTGTAAACCCACAGGACTGCGTTTCCTTGGGGGACAGAGCCCTCACAGGTCCTCACCTAGCTCTGGGGGCAGCTCTGATACAAACCAGCGGTTTGGCTTGAGTGCACCTGCTGTCAGATAGCACCTATCTCCCATACTGGTGCCTAGCCTGTTCACCAAAGATACTACCCTGCAGACCCTGAGTGGTGTTGCACTGTGAAGAGCAAAGAGATCTACTAACCTTCTCATCTCTGCTGTTGATCCCATGGCTGTGCCTGGCTGAGAACAGCCCTGCTTGCAGGGAGAGCCTTTTTCTACTCTTCTCTTGTGCTCCCTAGGAAGGGAGGAGAACCTGGGCAATAAAATTAAGGAAACCTCCAAGCTCTGCCTTAAAAAACACTACCAATATAGGGTCTGAAGGAAAGGAAGGCAGAAGAAAAGCTGTGTGGAGGCAAGGAGGCAGCTTAGCTCTGCTGCAGTGGGTGGTGGTGGGAGGTCTTGGCATGAGATGGGGTGCAGTGTTTCATGCCAAACCACCACCCCCTGCTCAACCATGACCTCAATGAGCACTCCCAGTCTGCCCTGTGGTACAGCCGGTCAGAAGTGTTTGGCAGGAGGCAGAGACCCCAGACCTGCTTGCTGGAGGCAACAGCTCTGATAGCTGCCCAGCGATGGGATGGGATGCAACATCCCCCTCCTGCAGCAGACAGCTACAGGAGAAAGACCTTCCCTGGCCCACTGGAGACAGCGCAGCCTACTGCTCTGCAAGGAATGGACCTTAATTCTGGGAAGGAGATGATCCCATCACCCAAGGCTAGCATGGAGGGGACCCTAACTTTTACAAGTGAGCTGCCCCAGGCTGCCTTTGTGGCCAGGGGAGGACTGGGGGGATGCAGCGGGGGGGCTGTGGGGCACGAGGGGATGGGATAAGCACAGGGAGGTTTGAGGGAGGCAAGTGGGGCAAAGCAGAGGGGTCTGGGGATGCAGCACAGCCAAGGAGAACAGGAACAGGAGCAGGACCAGGCTGGTAAAGCCGGCCCAGGCACCTTGGCCCCTGTGGGGAGCCCAGGCACCCGCTGAACCTGGCTTCAGTTCAAGAGCAGCTGTCAGGACTCAGATTAGCATGAAGGTTATTTTCAGCCAAATATTTCTACAGCCCACCCCTTTCCCCTCCCTTCAAGGGATTGAATTTCTTTTTTGCCTGTAGTGCTCTGGAAGAGAGGAACGAGGCAGGGGAGAAGGGGTGCCCGGGCTCCCGGCACGGGAGAGACGCTTTGTGTCCAGTCAGCCCAGGGCGACATAGTCCCCACAGGGGCCTGTCTTGCCCGAGCTGGGTGTCCCAGGTGGCTGTGAGGGCCCCGGGCACCCATCTCCCTGGCGAGAGGCAGGCACCCTGCGATGATGGCCAGGCTGCTGGCCAGGACTTGCTGCCCCAAAGCTTTTCCTCAGGCTCCCAGATGTCCCCCTGGGTCAGCAGCTGTCCGAGCCTGGAGCCACGGGCCCCTCACCGCCTACATGCCTGAAGCCGTCGCCTTCCGTGGACCCAAGGACCACCAAGGCTTGTACAAGGTGTCAGTGGAGCAGGGGGATGCCTTCTGGGGAGTGTTAGGGAGGAGCCGGCTCACATGGATCACCCCCTTCCACTCTGTCCAGGACTGCGACCTGCACCAGGGCAGGGTCTCCTGGTTCCTGGGCGGGCAGCTGAACGTGGCAGGTAAGGAGGGGGATGGACATGGGAGCCCACTGGGTGCCTGCAGGTGCCTCTCTCTGAAGGGCTTCGGCCCTGGGAGCCGGTCAGAGGAGCACAGAGTTAAAGGGTTGAAGTGAAGGGGATCCCCAAAAGGTCCAATTGGTGCTGCAGTGGCTGTAGTGTAAGGATGTGGCTGGTCCTAAGGGAGCAACCGGGTCTTGCTGGAGGGGCTGCAGCGGGATTGGGGTGTGCTGGGAGCCAGACTGCCCTCCCTCAGCCTCCATGGATCCCACAGCAGCGCGGCAGCTCCATTCTGCAGGACCACAGGCAACAGCACTGAACCCTGTGCATTCAGCAGGCAGTGTTGCAGCAGGTTACCCCTGCCCAGCAAAGGCAGTATGCATCTGCAGAAAGCAAAATACAGGAGCAATGAGCGGTACTGGAAGTCCCCACAGCTGCAGGAGGCTCTTCTGTGGGCTGGGGCTACTGCCTTGGGGGGGCTACCAGGGGAAAACACAGGGGCTGGTGACACTGCATCCTGCTCACAGCACTGTTGGTCCCAGTGTTCAAAATATGAGGCAGACCTCTCATAAATCACGTCTTAGGCAGTCCATTTGGGCAGGAGAGCAGAAGTTATTTGCCTTTGGCATTTGAGATTCCCCCTTTTGTGTGTGTTTCTTTCTCTCCCGGAAAACTATAAACCGCAAGGAGAAGGCATTTTGGTAGGCAAAGTGGGGCTGCTGCATCATAGCATGACCTCAGTAGCAGGTTTAAGGAAAACACAGAGTGGAACAAGGCTTCTGAGGAAACTGCAGCTGCCAGCAACACTTTTCTCAGAAGTATTACAGCCAAAGCCTCAGCCTGCCATGTCCCTGGAAAGCGAGGGGCTGTGCACTCCTGGCCCTGGCTCTCTTCCATCTTGGACAAATGCACCTGCAGCCTTCCTGTGCAGAGTTTTGCTTCATCCTACACATTATTTAGGAGCACCACCACTAAAAACTGCCCTAGTCCACCTCCTAGGCAGCTGCAAGGCAGTGCTGGGTGGAGTGATGGCTAAGTTAATGTTTGCCAGGCTCTCTGAGGGCACTGGGGATGTGACCTCCAGAGCGGTTTCAGGCAGTTTCTGCTCTGGACTGTGTTAGGCTGCGATTAAGGGGGAAGCTGACAGTGGGGACTGGTTGGTATTGGAGTGGTGAGGAGTGTAACGGGCTTGGGAGGTGCTTGTGACCTCCCAGCTGGTATCCGCAAAGGTTGTTTCAGTGGATACACGAGGTTAATGCCAAAAAGACACACACAAGCCCTGACTGATGTGAAAAAAAGGACTGCCAGTGCTGGCTTTATGGGAGTTAAGAGGTACTGAGGGTTGCTCTGGCAATGAGACTGGGTCGTCTTTTCCAGTGAATTGTCTGGACCGACATGTCCATGTAGCCCCAGATAAAGTGGCCTTAATCTGGGAGAAGGATGAACCAGGAGAGGAGGTGCGGGTCACGTACAGGTCAGTACTTACCTCTGAGCATACGAGAGATGTATTGCAGAGTGTGTGGACACTGCAGAGGGTGATCTGCTGATGTGCGTCATGTGAAGGGATGCAGCATCCCTTCGCATAGATAGATGAACAGTATGGTGGCTGTTGGCTTGCCTGTGCTCATCTGAGACTTCAGCCTGGCAGGGTAGTGTGTCGCCCCAGTTGTACGGGCTGATAAGAAATGTGCAGGCTGTCATTGGGAAAGTCAGCCTCAGGTGTTGTGGGCTTGCTGAGCCAGAGGAATTGCCAGTGGCCATTGCTGGCCCTGTAGCTTGCTCCTCGTGCTGGCCAGTGAGAATGTCAGGCTCTGTACAGAGGCCATTCTGATTTATTTCATTTCCATAAATAACAGCCTGTATTATTGACTGTCTTCTCCTTCCCACTGACATTTTACAGCTCTCCCATGGACTTCCAGCATGGGGGGTTAGGGTGCATAGGGATGTAAGCTGTGTACCTGTGACTCTGAGGCCCCCCATCTTTATGCACGCAGGTAAGATCTGCGAGAAAGTCTGTAACAGTGCCATTGCTTCTTTGGGCAGGGAACTGCTGGAGCTGACATGCCGCCTGGGAAACACCTTGAAACGGCAAGGGGTGAAACGGGGTGACAGGGTGACAATCTACATGCCCCCGTGCCCGCTGGCAGTGGCTAGTATGCTGGCCTGTGCCCGCATCGGGGCTGTGCACGCTGTGGTGTTCGCCGGGTTCAGCGCAGAGTCCCTGGCAGACAGGATCCGGGATGGTAAGAGGCAGTGGGTAACAGGGATACGTGTTTCCCTTGGGGGACAGTGCTGACCTTGCTGGTTTGGAAGCTGGGTGGCTCAGGGTTGTGCTGATGGCAAGGTTTTCTGAGTAAGACTCCCTGGGCTAACCGAGGGTGTCCTGCCATGATGTATGGTATTGGAGCAGGAATTAGCACCCCAGGAAATGGCATGGGCTCACTAAATACCTTCCAGCCCATGAGATGGACTGGTTCTCTCCTTCATCCAAGGGACTGAGGGCTGGGATACAGTGTCTCCTCTGAGCGGGGATTCAACACGGGCAGGAATGAATGGGAAACAACGATGCAAAGCTGCTGGTTTTGCTAAGTGGACGACATAAGTAACAGGGGCTGGGAGACAGGGGGAGAGGTGCAGAGTCATGGCAGAGCCAAACTGCTGTGTGACTGATGGAGAGGGGCAGAACTGCTTACGTGGCTCTTCTGCCTTCTGCAGCCCAGTCAGAGACAGTGATCACAGTGAACCAGGGGCTGAGAGGCGGCAAGGTTATTGAGCTAAAGAAGACAGTGGACCAGGCTGTGAAGCAGTGCCCAGGAGTGAAACGGGTTCTGGTTTCCATGAGGACCGACAGCAAGGTTCCCATGACAGCCTTGGATGGGCTGCTGGAGGAGGTGAGAGGCTGCCTGGAGCTACTGTCACTTCCCCTGGGCAATGTGCTCACTCTGGGAGCAGGGACAGGGGGTGGAGAGAGCGTCCTGGCTGCCATGACGGTTCTGCTGGTGTTGACACAATGTGGGGACATTGTCCTGCAGCAGCAGTGGCAGCTGGAGCTGCACACAAGTTCAGGACAGTCCCAGGAGCCATCGGGATGGACGCTAGAAACACCCCAGACACGGGCTGACATGTGAACCCAGCCTGGGAATGCCACTACACTGTCACACACAGCTCTGCTGGCGGACCTGGCACCCTCTGTGAGTGCCACTGGGAGCGTGTGCCCGAGGAAGCAGGCAGTGAGGTTGCTCGTGTGCCGTTATTCATGGCACACGGATGGCCAGGCTGCCAGCACAGAGCACTGTTTCTGAAGAGGTGAGCCCCTGCTGTGCGTTTCTGTTAGCTCCCTGCAGCTGCCCAGAGGTCTCCCTGCCTCTGCCCATCCCATCCGCAAGCAATTAGTGCCAGAAAAACTTCCTGGAAGAGTACTGTGCTGGGCAGAGCAATGGCAGCGTAAAAATAGCTACTTCTTAATCAGCAGGTCTGCTCTGGCTGAGGAAGGCATTTGCCAGCTCAGCAAGGCGAAAGAGAGCTCAGGCTGGGGAGCCAGGGTTGTGGGGGTGCAGAGGTGGGGAGGACGCTGTGGGGGAGCAGGGGGGCACAGGTGCTCAGAGGGAGGCTCAGGGGAGAGGTGTGCAGGCAGGCGTAGGACGACACAGGGACGCCTACGAGACCTCAAGAGAGAACTGCTGTGCTCTCTCCTGCAGGAGATGATGAAGGAGGATGCGTGCTGTGAGCCTGCTGCCATGGACAGCGAAGACATGTTGTTCCTGCTCCACACCTCAGGCAGTACTGGCAAACCCAAGGGTCTGGTTCATTCCCAAGCTGGTTACTTGCTGTTTGCTGCTCTCACGCACAAGGTAATTGATCCCAGCCACAGAGCACTCGATTCATGGGCAGTGTAGGGAACAGATGTGCTGCCTTGTTGCACCATGAGCTCATCTTTAGCCAGAGCAAAGTCTCTGGGAAGCCCTCCTAGGGCATCAGCCCACTAGAGCACATCTGCCTACAGGTAGTAGGGAAGAGCAACACATGTCCCGGAACAGGGCTCCCCAGACACATACTCCTCTGAGCTACCTTCTCGGCTGCCGCCTCTTTCACTGCCCTATCCTAGACTGAATCACTGTGTGGGATGCTCAGCCTTGCAAGGGTAATATTACTGGGAGAGAAGGAAGAAGGCAATTTGCTCCTAAAACCTCTGGCTTGCTGTCTCTAAGTGTAACTACCCCAACTCAGGTGGGAGACTGAAGGCAGTGCTGCTGGGAGGAGCACATTTGAAGGTATCTGTAAAACCTGGTGAGTGCCTTCAAGACAAAGAGTCTATACCTGCTCTGAACAGTTCCTTAGCTTCGGGTCCAGCTTTCCCTGTGCTTGACTGAAGTCCCTGTAGTGCCTCAGACCACACACCCTATAAGACAGCAAGCTCCGGGCTGGCTGGGTCTTCTCTGTCAGCCATGAGTGCTGGCGGCCAGACCTCCTGGGGTGTGTGCAGGGGGTGTGTGGATGCCCTTGGTTTTCCTGTGAGCAAAACTGTTTGTACAGCTGTGCCCAGCATGACACATGACCCTCTCGAGACCATCAGAGCGGGTTCGCGAAAGCCAGGGCTGCCATCCCAGAATGGCAATACAAGGAACAAGCAGCATGTGGCCGTGTCAGCACTCGGGAGTGCTGGAAACTGCAAAACAGAGCTGGCACACTCAGATCTCTCCGTTGGGATGGGGCAGACCACTGCTACCATAATTCACCGCTCGGTTAAAAAGAGACAGAGCAAGCAGGGAAAGTTTCCATTACGAGCCCCCTGGAGTGCTCGAGGCCCCGATGTCCCCAGCTGGCAGACACAGAGCTGCAGGAAGAGACTGGAAGGTCTGAAACAGCAGATGCCACAGCAGGAGGCAAGAAGTGATGGGCTAGTAGGAGACCAGCCCCTGGGGAGCTTTCCTGGCACTGAGTAAAGGAAATGAAGGAGAGTGCCTGAAGAAGCTGGGTGCATTGCTGCCATCGGATGGCACTCAGTCCTGCCCTGCACAGGGCAGGCATCATTCCCTCATACTCCAGCCTTGCAGCCAGGGGTCTCTGAGGTATAAATGGGGCAGTGGGAAGACGAGCTTGTTCTGCTTTCTGCCTGCCTGCAGACACAGGGCTGTGCTCGCCCAGCTGAGGCGGAGAGGTGCCAGCTCCTGCGGGCAAGCTGGGGCAGCCCTGTGCCGAGGCATCTCACAGTGCCCCTGCCTGCTGCCCCAGCGCTGGACTCCTTGCTGAGCTCAGGGTCTTCCTGAGTCTTTACTGTGCGTTCGGAGCCCAGCAGTGCCTGGGGGTAACTCGTGGAGTCCTCCACCACGTTGCCCTTGCCTACAACTGCTTTCCTTCCATGTGGTCATGTAGGTGTGGAAGGAGCATCCTCACCCTGAAAGTCCTCCTGTTTTAATGCTACAGCATATTTGGATCAGCCTTGTCTAGACACCAGCAGAAGGAAGGAAAGGCTGTAGCTCTCTCCTTTGGAAAAGAGCAAATTTGGCTGAGAGTTTTTTGGGTTTTTTTTTAAGTGTTTCCGTCCCCCTGCACCTTCATAAAGCACCTGACATTTTATTTTATGCTGACAATGTTTTAAAATTCTCTGCAGGAAGAAGGTGACCCTGCAGGGGTGGTGGGAAGATGGAAGGATGCAATAACACCAGCGCTGGGAGAGGGTACACTGCTCCCGGCTGTGCCCCCCTGCAAGGAGGGCAGGCCCAGGCTGTACCTCTCACTGCCTCTCCTCTCTCACACAGTACGTGTTCGACTACCAGGACAGAGATATCTTTGGCTGCGTAGCAGACATCGGCTGGATCACAGGCCACACCTATGTGGTCTATGGCCCCCTCTGCAATGGTGGGACCACAGTCCTTTTTGAGAGCACTCCCATCCATCCTAACCCTGGTGAGTGAGAAGGTGTCTCAGGGGAGCTGGGACACAGCACAGCCATCCTGCGAGACCCGCAGCGGGCAGGGAGCTGGAAACTTGATGCCAGGACGCAGGCAGCAAAGGTTCTGCTGCCGCAGGAGCAGACCATGGGCTGTGCCCAGCAGAAAGCTGCAAGGGAAGAATCTTTTCCTCTGGTTAGGAAGCCACTGCTGCTTCTCCAGGGGTGATGCTGTTTCTCCCTATCCCTCCCTGCAGCAGGGACAGTAGCAGAGCCAAGTGATGTGGAGGAAAGGGAGCTGCTGCTGCTTCTGGACTGCTTTAGTCCTTCCCAGTGTGGGATTATCTTGGCTGAAGGTCCAGGCACTGCTAGAGTGCCCTTGCTCTCACCTCCTCTCCCTCGATCTCGGGCTGGGAGGACCTGTGTGGATGGCTGGAACAGGAATGGCCCTGTTTCCATTCCAGGCCGCTACTGGGAAACAGTGGAGAGGTTAAAAATTAACCAGTTCTACGTGGCACCCACTGCCATCCGCCTGCTCCTGAGATACGGCGATGAATGGGTGAAGAAGTATGACCGCTCTTCTCTCAAAGTGCTTGGCTCAGGTAACTGCTGGTGGCACGGGCTGGAGCAGCAAATCCTTGGGCATCAGGTTGTGCCTCTTCCCACAAATGCCAAGAGCAGAAGGACGTGAGAGCGGGAAGTCAGGAGACCACGCTATTTGAGGGTGGCTCCGCGAGCAAGCCCTGGGAAACCATGTCTTTGACCTGATCTTTCAGCTGTGTCCCCTTGTCTTTCCCCTTGCAGTGGGGGAACCCATCAACAAGGAGGCGTGGGAGTGGTATTTCCGTGTGGTCGGCGAGACACGGTGCCCAGTAGTGGACACATGGTGGCAAACTGGTGAGATGTATATGACCCCTCATTCCAGCTTCTGCTCTCCCAGGCTTTAGGAGTGACCTGCTGCTTTGTTGGCCAAGTGAGAATGGTTGTTACTGATACTCTTGTAGGAGCAGTGCCGTAAGGGGCCACGGGCAACAAAATATGAAAGAGGGAAACAACCTTTAAAGCTAACCCAAAGAAACACGGGGGAATTGATGGCAGGGAGCAGATCTCTGCTGAACTGAATGAGCAGCAGCATCCTTCTACCAAGAGCCTTCCCCAGCTCTCTGCCAACCCAGCCTCACCCTGGGAGCCAGAGCAAAGGCTGTTGGCCAAGCAGTGCTACCTGGTTTTCCTCTTGTCCCTGACTTCGGTAAACATTACAGTTTCTTTTGCTTCAGAAACAGGAGGCATCTGTATCTCACCCCGTCCTTCTAATCCTGGAGCTAAAATCCTTCCAGGCATGGCTATGAGACCCTTTTTTGGGATCAGCCCCTCCCTCCTGGACAACAAGGTACATTTATAACCTGCAGCTCAGGCACTGGCTCAGCCCGCTTTCTCCCAGGTGCTTGCAGCGTGTACTTGCTGATGGGAGCGGAGATCTGCAAGCGCATCTTTCCTGCTCATCCCTGCTAGACGGCAACCTGCTTTACTGGAAAGGGGCTAACAGTGAAGCCGTTCTTCCAACTAGCGCAGAAGTCGAGCTGTTTTCTAGCTTGCTCTGTCCTGACAAGACAGGCTGTGCTTGGGCTCCCTGGCATGTGTGTTTCTCATGTGATGTAGCTGGGCAGGGACAGCCAGCCTCACTGGAGGGGCCCCGCACCCCACCATGGTAGGCAGCTGGTCGCAGACATCTGCTGGGAGAGCCTTGAGCCTGTCCCATTGATGCTGGAGGCACAGGACTCCCCTCACTGCCTTCCCTGACATTTCCATCACAGGGCTGTTAAATACGTAATAACTAAACATCCCAAATACTCTCAGCCCTGGTTACTAAAAGGTAACTATTTTACAGGGAAACGTCCTTCTGGAAAACAATGTCTCCGGAGCCCTTTGCATCTCGCAAGCCTGGCCAGGTATGGCACGAACCATTTACAATAACCACAAGCGATTTCTGGAAACCTATCTGACTCCTTATCCAGGTAAGGAAAACGTATGGCAGGTCATGGCAGAGGTGTTTGGTTGGGTCTGCCTGCTGGTTTTCTGCACAGGGGCAGGACTCAGGAGAGCTGGCACTGCTGCTCTGTTCTTCCACAGACCCTCCACAGCATTGAGGCCCTTTGCCTCCCCATGCCCAATACCTCAGCACTGCCCTGGGAATGGGTCTCTCTCACCAACCTTCCCCATCGGATCACATTGTGGCTTTAGCCCAGTGGCTATGTCCTTCTGCCCCCTTCCCCTCGAGCACAGAGAGGCCTCTTGATGCATCTCTTGCAAATCCTGTCAGCTTCTGTCACTCATCCAGAGGCACTGAGCAAGCCCAAGTGTGCGTGTTTTGATGTGAAGCAAATGGGAGAAGCAGCAAGACCACAGGCACCTGCACCGGAGCAAAGTGCTTCTAGTTTGTGGCATGCTGGGCACTGACCAGCACACTGCAGGATGAGACAGGGAGCCCAGTGACAGAGCAGGGACCAGCAGAGGCAACAGCCTAACAAGGCAGGCAGGCACCTTCACCCTGAGCAGTTGAGGAAGGAGCAGAGTACACCAGCCCTGGTGCCAACAGAGAGAAGGGGGTGAGGTGAGAGCGTGGCTGATGAACAGCTCACATCCTTACTGCAACAAGTGACCATGGCACGGTTCTGGCCACTGCAGGGTTCTTCTTCACTGGGGATGGTGCATATCGTACCAGCGAGGGCTACTACCAGCTGACAGGACGGCTGGATGACATCATTAACATCAGTGGACACCGACTGGGCACGGCAGAGGTGGAGGATGTTGTGGTAAGAGGTGTGGGTGGGAGGTAAAGCCACACAAGAGGACAGCGAAGGCACACTGGTGCTCAGGAAAGCATCTTTGAAATACCCAGACAGAAACACGCTGCTGCTGGAGCAGCAGGGAACAGTGCTGGACCCACAGCCTGCCTGTGGGAACAGCTTCCCACCATCTTCCCTCCCATTCTGGCTCTCTGCCAGAGGGAGGGACAAAGCCTGATAAGGTTGATGCTCGAAGGGGGTGAATCCCAAAGCAGCAGCTGTGCATGTTAAGGAGGAGCATCTGTGGGCCAGTAAAGGCCATGGGACCTGGTGGAACAACCTGCAGGTGCAGAACAGGGTCTAGAAAGTGCCAGCCTAAAGCAGCCAGGGGCAGGGTGGAGGGAAGACTTGTGTTTGCAGACAGACCTGCTGAGGCAAGAAGGAGAAAAGGCAGAGGCCATCTGAGGCCCTTCCTTATCTCTCTGCTTTACTGTGGGCTGCAGTAGCCAAGCCAGGTCAAGGCAGCTCCCAGGTGGCAGCCAGCCTGCTGAAAGCACTGAGCCAAACCCCAGCCCTGTTCTTTTCCAGAATCACCACGTGGCAGTGGCAGAGTCTGCTGTCATCGGCTACCCACATGAGATTAAGGGAGAAGGTAAGATGCTTGCTTTCCTGCCCCTGAAATGCCTCTCAGGGCTATTGCACCGCAGTAGGAAGTGGCAGTGTCACACCAACCCCTGGTAGCAACACTGTGCCAACGCCGTACGGCGTGTTAGTGGGGATCTCTGCCCTGTCACCACAACCTACACGAGACCAACTGGGCTTTGTGTAAGGTGGCAGAGCAGCACTATGGCCAAAAGCCCTTACAGCTCAGGCTACAGAGCATCCCCTGAGGCTACCAGCAGAGAGGGACCGCTCCTGGCACGAGGTCCAGGCAGGCTCTCAGGAGTATGCTGTGCACCGTGCTCAGTAACCTGGTGGTCCTTCTGCCAGGAGCCTATGTGTTTGTTGTGCTGAAGAAGGACAGTGGCTACATGCAGGAGACTCTTGCTGCTGAGCTACGGGAGCTGATCTCAAAGAAGATCGCCAAGTACGCAGCTCCAGAGTACGTTCAGGTAACACGTGCAGACTGGTCCAACAGCCACCCCCACAGCCTGGCCAACCCCTCTCCCTCAGCCTTAGCTCTGCTCCTCCCCATCACAGGTCACACACCGGCTGCCCAAGACACGCTCAGGGAAGATTATGCGTCGGGTGCTAAGGAAAATTGTGGAAGGCAAAGCCAGTGAGCTCGGGGACCTAACCACCCTGGATAATCATGAGGCCATGCAGCAGATCATAGAGGGACACAAGCACCTGGTGGAGGGGCAGAAAAGCTGCTAGCTTGGCTCTGCCAGCAGCCACCTCCTGCTCCTCCACTGCAGAACCAGAGCCATGTCCAGAAATGTCACTAAGCAACTGGCAGTCAGTAAGCGCTCAGAGACTGTACTTCCACTGCAGTCTCAGGAACTTTCTCCAACATAGAGACCCTCAAAAACTCTGACTTCACATATTTATGGGAGGCAGGGGAGAGAACATGACTCATCATAGGTAGAACAGTAAGGGGAGGCAAGCTCTGTTTCCTCCCCTAAAAGCAGGGAGCCAAAGCCCTCCTTGGGGTTCCTTGTGCCTTGCAGTAGCTGTGGAGGTAGCAGCAGGGCAGGATGCCCAGCCCTGGATAGGTGTATTACTCCTACTCCTGCTCTGCTCTTCAACAATACCCTAGTCTAGGACCATTGCCAATATACAAGCATCTCCTCCAAAGCAAACCCCAGAAGAAAAAGATGCTGCAATCTGGTTAACAAATACTGACTTTTCTCCATGAAAATCACTGAAAAACAGGCCCTGGATTTTAATACGAAAGTGTTCCCTTGAGTTGTAACCTTGTGTCATAAGGAGAGCAGAAACATGCCCCTTCTCTGTGCCAGCATTCTCTTTATCTTACAGTGCATGTCTTGGCTTCTGCTGGGGAACACAACCCTCAGCAGAGACACTGGTACAGAAGTCTGTTCTGCAGAGCTGTGTACCAAAGATACAGAGGTCCCAGCAACGCACAGAAGGCAGAAGAGGAGGCTGCATCCTAGCCTCACACCACTGCATCCTGGACAAGGTTCCTCTGGCCATTGCTTCTACAAGCCCCATGAGACAGCATCTTCTCTTTGGGCAGCCTAGCATCTCAGCTCTCTCCCCCATGAGAGGGAGAGAGGCCAGAGAAGGGGGCTGGGAGAAGGATGGCATATATGCATCTGCTCCTAGCAGAACCCCACACTGTGAGTTCGGACTTGGCTCTTGTCCATCAGCAAAATCCAGAACTGGTCTTGTGCTGGGTGAATCCCTTGTTGACAGCTGCTGGCTCAGCAGCTCCATGCCTGCTGTTCAGAGCTCTCTGATACATGTGCAGGTTCTGCTGGACAAGAGCATGTTTTTTTCAGCATCCATCCGCAGCTGGGAGCCGCTTCATCTTCTCGCATCGAGTGAGCTCCCATCTTCCCTCCCCATGAAGTTTCAAAATCCAGGTGTGGAACTGCAATTCGATAACACAACAACTAAGGGATGTCTCTACAAGGGTATGCCCTCTCACAGTGAGGGTCTCCAGCCTCAGTCACTCCCCTCTGCTGGCCAGGGACCCTCTCCACCTCCACTGTCTTGCTATCAAGTGGAGGTGTGGAGTGCTGCCTCCCCATCTCACCTTTTCCAGGCTGGGCCTGTGTCCCACACTGATCAGCGTCATGCCCAGTTGAAGGCACACACGGTACAGTTCATGCTCCACCTCTTCTGTCAGAGCGCTGGTGGCTTCATCTAGCACTGAGAGAAAAGTTGTAAGCCCCACAAGTCTTCTCTCAACCAGTCATCTCCCCCTAGGCAAAAGAGCAGCAACTGCCGAGAACATTTCACGTATTAACTGGAGTTCACCAGCAGCATCTGCAGAAGGCAAGTGAGGAGAAGCCTAAGGACTCTGATTTTTCTCTGGCACAGCTGGTGTCAGTCAACTCAGCAAGCTGCCCTTCCCTACAAGCCCTTGAATCCACCCAAACAGCACCATTCACCTCATTCCTCTCCCTCAACAGCTGCCAGCCACTGCCTCATGCCCACCGTTGTGAAAGCCAAGACAAACTTCCCAAGGCAGGCTGTGTGCCAGAGCGTCAGGCTGAGCAGCAGCCTGTGTACCCCTCCAGCCCAGACCCTACCTGGAGCATCCAGGACAGACTGAAGCACCTTCCTGTCAGTTAAGGTTAAATACTACAGATCTGGAGTATATAAAATCAATTTGGGTTACATCATCTCTACAGCTTTTAGCTTGCAGTCCACAGGTTCCTTCTGCCCAGACAGCACCAAGCTGTGCTGCAGGCTTCAGGGGAAGAGAGGTACTTACATGTGACTACTTGCTACCAACACCAGCTTTGTTCACCCACACCCACCCTGGCCCTCATGATAAGTCCTCCAACAGTCACTAGCAGCCTAGGTGTGCAAAGGAATTAGCCTCATTTGCTAATGGGAGCTGCTGCTGTGATCTCTCAGGACCGTTTCTCCTACCGCTCCATGTCTTCTTTTGCTGTGTAACAACTAAATTTCCCACATTGCTTCTACAACTCTACAGAAGTTCGTGAGCTTCTGATATGGCAGCTGATGCCACACTCCCTAGCATGCATGCTTCTTTACGTGGCAACTGGCGCGCATGCTGAGAGGGGGCTTCTTCAGGTGCCATCTGTCCTGAACCAAGAACATTAATCACTAGTTCCCTCAGAAGAGAACTTCTTATCCACAGCCTCTTCATCTACCACCCTCCACACAGATAATGAAATTTCACCCCTGAATCCTCTCTGTGTTATGCTGCTAAAATAATGGCCCAGACAAAGCATGTTCCTAGCAAAGAAGGGATTTCCCCAGCTGTCTCTGTACTAGCTGCTTCTTACACCAAAAAGTCTTTACACCAAAGGCCCTGCCTCTTCCCCCGCTCCTTGTTCAGTCACTCACTCACCCGCATATTTTGGCTGGAGGTAGAAGAGCCGTGCAAACGAGAGCCTCTGCATCTCCCCTGGGGACAGGATGTCATACCTGCAGCAGGGTCAGGATTCAAAATCTCCCTCAACAAAAAGAGCTCATTTGCTGAAGAGCTTATGGCTGCTGATATCTGAGACCCCAGCAAGCAACTGTCCTTGTGTGTCCCCTGTGCCCTGTTCCACACTGGGACTGGCTCTGCACCCCTGTGCACAGTCAGCTGCCTGAAGAGCAGCATGGCTGGTGATTGTTGATGCTTGGGGGATGAAGGCTTTGCCTCTGTATACTGCCTACCTCCCACAGGACACAGCTGCACATGGATGTTCCTAAGTCCAGCAGCAAGCAACATGGATCTGCTTAGAAGTGTTCCACGCCCAAAGGGATCACCCAAATTCACGCACACACTGAGCTGCCTTACCAGTTCCAGTCCACCTGCTCATCCAGTCCTCCAGCCCTTGCCAGCAAATCAGTCTGCAGAGAGCACAGCAGACTTGTGAACACAGCCCCAGCACTGTCAGAGCATGGCCCTGAGCATAACCACCCCCTTCAAGCTACTCTCTCTTTTACCACTTGAGCTGAAGTTGCTCTGTATCCCTCCTCCTCTGCCTGTCCCATGGACAGTCCTGTCCCAGCTGCAGACAATGTCCCTGCATGTGTCCAGCACATGGTCACACTGTGCTGCCACAAATCCTCATCCCCTCATCCCTCACTGGCAACCCCAGGAAAGAAGGCAGCAGCACTACCAGGGACTCACCAGTCCAGCCAGCTTCAGGAATCGCACAATTCTCTCATCATCTGCAGACCCTAGGGGAGAAAGCAGTAAAGCATAAGCAGAGGCAATGTATGCTGAGGCCACAGCTGCAAGGAGGAGTTGGCGGGGCAGGCGGAAGGATTGGAGATCTCCTGAGGTTCAGCGTAGCTGACTCAACCACTGAACTGTATCAGGTCCTGAGCTTTGGCATAGAGAGCTCCTAAAGACTGACCGTCGCTAAAAATGTTACCCATGCTTGTGAGCAGCATGCCAGGAGGTGGCTGGGCTCCACAGATACACCTGAGATTTGGCCCAGTCCAAGGTCACAGATGGACACAGCCAGAACACAAGGATTCAGGCTTCAATTGCCAAGGCCCTGCCCACCAGCTGCTCTCTTACGGCTGATTGCCCACTGTACGCTGCAGGTGGTGGAGTCATGGGACCAGGGCTTGGGTAACAGCCAGCAAAAGGATCCTGCATGGAAAGGGAAAAAATTGAGGACGAACCAGCTGTGGAGCAGAACATACACTTGAGCTGGTACAGTCAGCAGCTATGGAAGCCAAGCAGAAGGGCTGTGCATCTGTCATGGACCTCTCTGAAGCTGCTGAAGAGCCACAACAGTAGCCGATAGCTGCAGTTACTCTCCGCAAGACTGTGACTGCCAAGTATTTGAAAGCAGCACGTAACACTGCTTCACTCGAGACAGAAACTTAAACCTGGACATCTGCAAGCTGTAGCAGACCATATGTGGTCTGGCTTGGGAAAAGGGCAGGGGAGAGACAGGATCCATGTAGTCTGACCTCAACAGCATGCAAGGCCCTGGGACATCATTTGAAAATGAGGAACAGTGAAAGATGGAGGTAGACGGAAAATGATATGAAGGCAAACATGGCTTGCCCAAAGGCAGGCTGTACCAGACAGATCAGATGTATCCCAACAGCAAGGTGCCTCAACATATATCGCATTTCTAGCACAACATACAGAGCATGGCCAGCTTGTCCTCACTGCATCAAGAGAATATATTGTTATCAAGAGAATATGTTCCCTCCTGAAAGGGAGGGAACACAGAGCTGACCTTAACCTACACTAAGGTAAATCTTCCAGGGAAAAGCAGAGAGCAATGAAAGTGAAATGGATAAGCACTCCTGGTGGGGCATGGTAGAGGAGAAGATGCACTGGGCAGAGGACAGGGAGCTGACACCACAGGGTTGGCTAACTGCTCTAATGAATTTCCACATACCTGAAACTGGATAGATCTCCTTCAGGGGATAGATCACCTGTTTAACAGAGCAAAATAAGCTATGTCAGAGGGAGCTGGACACAGTCGATCATGGACACAACGGTGGTAGCATGAACTCAGTCATAAGGGAAGGGGCAGCCACCAGCATCCTCCCTCTTGCAGGCCTTTCTGCAGCACGCAGGTTTGTAGGGCATGGCCACAGCTGGGAGCAGAGCTGGGGCCGGAGTAGAAGCAGCCCCTGGGCTCACCTGTTCGCGCAGGCTTCCGTCGGTGAAGAAGGGCCGCTGTGGCAGGAACACAACTCCCCGGGGGCCAAAGCAGGTCAGCATCTTGATGCTCCCTGCAGAGAGACACACTCAGTCAAACCTGCAGCGCCAGCCAGCAACTCCCCACTGCCCCCCTGTGCTGTCCTGCCCCATGAAGTAGCGAACAAATCCCAGAAAAGGTATAATTGCAACACAGGGCAAAGCAATGAGAGCCAAAGCAGAGTATGTGATAGAGATGGGTGGCTCCAATGCATCAGTGACACATTCACCAACGCAAAGTGGCACTGGCTTCACAACCCCACACTGCCACCCTCCAAACTGAGGGCAGCCCTGGCTGAGAAAGAGAAGGCTGTGGACAGCAGCAGTACTTACCCCGTGTGCTCTCCCAGAGTCCCCCAAGGACCCTCAGGAGAGATGTCTTTCCTGTGCCAGTGTTCCCCACAATCATCATACTGTTTCCTTGTGAGATCCTGAGGCTCAAGTCCTTGATAAGCAGCTTGCCAGAGGATGGCACCGAAAGTGTCACTCGCTCCAGAAGGAAAGCTGTGTCCCTTGGCACTGGGTCCTCCCCAGAATGGCTGCTGGGCCACCACCAAGACAAAGGAGGAGAGATCTGGGGTAAGTGACCACAGTGAGACTGGCAAAGATCAGGCTTTGTGACAGCAGCCCTGTCCTACACACCCTGGGAATGACAAATCACAGTGAGCACTGCCCGCTCCAACCAGCTGAATGCAACAGGCTGTGACACCAAGGGCCACCTTCATCCCATGACAGCCCCACACTCTGGCACGTAAGCTGCCAGCCAGCCAGCTGCTGAAAGGGGACTCACCTGTCCAAATCCCAGCTGGCTTTGGGTTCTGAGTAGTTACCATTTTTTTTTCTGCCAAGGCTCAGCAAGGTCTCCTGCAGTTCACCAATCCTAGGCAAACAAGAAGTTGCATGAATGCCAGGGACATCTCCAGCAGCCTCATCACAACACCCAAACTTGCCTGTGCTTGCTCACAAGCAACTGTTTCTTATTTATTTAGCACAGACCTGGGCAGAGTCTTGGCCTGCACTTCCCTTTCCTGCAGGGACCTGCCCACCAAGAAGCTCACCTGTGTGTGTAGCCAGCTACGTCGGTCACAGTGCTGGAGAGATCTATGAGCTGGCTGAAGCAGCCGATGAGGTAGATAGAAACAAAGGCATTCTGGGGAGAAATCACACGCCAGAGCAAGAGTCAGCACTGAGCTGGAGCACTGCCCCTTCCTCCGTAGCTGCAAGGAAGCAGCCAAGGAGTCCAGACCTTTGGCCATGTCAGCAGTTCCAGCAAGATGAAGGAGGGGTGGAGAAGTCACCCGGGGTGCTGGGAGCAAAGGAGAAGATGATCGTATTTGGATGCAGCAGGGCTTCCCTGCTCAGTACAACAGTTTTTGCCAGGCGGACACATCTTCTGCCACCCAGGGATGGTGTTTGCAGAGTGCCTGCTGGCCTGCCCAGGGCTCAGCACACTTGCCCCACCTAAGTCACACAGATCCCTGCCCCAGCACTGTACACGGTTCAGAGCAGGGTGTCTCAGCCTGCAGTGCCCACTTAGCTATTTTTAACTCTACTTTCTCTATCACAAGACAGTTTTGAGTATCTGGGAACGAGTCAGGTCAGGAAGGTGGAATGCAAGCCAGCTCAACCTCACAGGTGGCCAGGCTCACCACGGGCAGCAGCCCAGGGCATAACCCAGACCCGCAGCACTGCATGGACCCAATCCCCACCCACTCTGTTGAAAGCCAGAGGCTTTCTGAGCTCCTAGTTGGTTTGGGTTTTTTTAGACACAGAGGCCTGAGCTAGGAAACACTTAGGTAGATGTGTCCTTGACAGTTCTCACCCCAGGTTAATCATACACCAGCTGGCTCCAAGCTCCCATTTCCATGTCACCACAGGCAGGAACAGTCTAACCTCAAGGTCAACTGCTCCAGGTTATCCAGCCCCAATGCCATCAGCCCCACATGAAACCTCCATCCTCAGTGCCCCCTCACCCTCCACAATGGGGTCTGGGAAATCACCCTTAGCTCACCTTGCTGACGAGGGCGCTGAGCTCTGTTGGACTCAGGTCACCGTAAACCCCAGAAAAGATGGGAATGGCAATAACCACATAGCTCAGGATGCTGCCCAAGTAGTCAAAGGTGTTGATTCCAACTGGGCAGAAGCACATTGAAAGAAGACAGTGAGTTTGGGTGGGAACCTCTGTCCCAGCCAGGCTGACATGCAGCCCATGAGCCTGGTCAGAGGAAGACCCATGGTCCTGCCTCAGCACTTCATGATACACCAGAGCAGTCTGCCAAGCAAAGAGCAACAAAGGCAGGCCCCTGAGTAGAGAAACATCATCCAGACACACAGCTCAGGAACCACCATGGGGCAAAAGCCACTTTGCCTGCTTGTTTCTATTCTTTAGGGGCCTGGCTGACTCACAAGAAATGGGAGGGAGGACAAAAAGGAAGCTCTGGGGCAAGATGGTTGGCTGTGAAGTCTGTCTTGGAGCACAGGACAGGCAGAAAGACTTAAGACCCCAGACTCCCACAGACACACTGGCGTTCAGGGCTCTCTTTCCCTTACGTTGCTCTGAAGCTCACTATGGTGGTGAAATGAGGAAGAGCTGTCTCGATAGTGGTCATTTAATGCCCATACCTGGACCCAGTGACAATGGGAGAAGGAAGATTTTCAAGGGACAACTATGCTCAAGGGACAGGCTCCACAGGAAAGAAGTTTCCACAGTTCCCAACGACCTATACAGAGTCTTCTACCTCCCCAAAGCTCAAGCCCTTCCCTCTCTTCCTGGCCATTGAACACCTGCCCCACAAAAAGCACAGATTCCTACAGAATCCCCTTTTGGGGCTTGCATTCTCTGACTTAGCTGGGTCCTCCACAACTTTGCTTTCTATGAGGTTTTTTCACAAGAGGATTCCCATTTAGGGCTGCAGGAGGCACCCTCTGTTCACCCTCAGGGTGAACCCTTTCATGCACCCGCAAGATGCAGCAGAGGAAAACGCAGCATTGCTGCTCTAGCAGTAGGGTTCCCAAGCCTGCGGGCCACAGCAACGGAGCTACCATGCGCCCCCACTTCACCCCCAAAACTCCCCACTCACTGTATAGCCACAGCTCCTTGCCTATCAGCTCCCTCTGCATCTGCAGCAGGCTCTGCAGCCTCCAGTTCGTGCGCATGTGCTCCACTCGCCCGGCCCTGTAAAATAAAATTGCAATACACTGCAAGCATCCCAGGAGCACGGCAACGAGGTCAAAGCATGGGCTTTAGGACTGAGGTTTGGAAAGGGTCTGGCACCTTAGCCTCCAAGCAACAAGCTCTTTGTTGAGCAGGAACTGAACAGCCAAGAACTCCTTCCTGAAGGGCTTCACCAAGTAACTCTGGCTGAAACAAACAGCCCTGCAAATCTCTCCCAGAGCCCGTGGATGCTGCTGTTGCACACAGGAGGAGGTGAGGCAAGGTCAGACACTGTCAGCAAGGCCCCAGTCTGGAGCAATGCACACCCAAAGTCAAACACACTTTGCAAGCAGAGCCTGGTTGGAAGAGAGGGACAGCACCACTACACAGCTGGAGCCAGAAAGAAGGCAGAAGCAAGTCCTGGAGGTGACAGCAAGCCAACACCACCTGCAGAGCCGGCAGCCCCAGTCCACCTCTTCCCATTCCCTACCCCGGAGGAGTGGGACATGGACAAACCCGGAGCAGTGCAGCACCCCATGCTGGTGACCTCAGCCCCACAGCCCCCCTCTTCCGCAGGCATCAGGGGGTCACCCACCACCTGAGTTAGCGGTGATGCTCCCGCAGCCAAGCTGAGTCAGGAGCAAAGAGGCACATTTGGCTCTAAACCATCACCTTCAGCAAGTGTGGCAGCTCCTTCTGCTCCTTTGCAAGGGCTGGGCTGCCCTCAGGTGGCAAAATGCAGAGAGAGCTCCACGTCTTGCTCCAGACTCCCACCTGCGCCACAGCTATTGCCCCTGCCACCCAACACACAGCTGTACCCAGCACACATCCACACTCCCACCACAGTCCATGTAACGGAGGAGTCCCTATGCCCGAGCAGATAAGTCCAGGAGCTGCACAAAAAAACCCCACAAATTGAGATTTTTTAAAGAGTCTCAGTTCTTAGAAAAATAAATTTTCTTTCTCAAAAATATGTCCACTTAGAATTCTATTTGGGATTACTGCCCTACAGCCCATCTCAAGTAACTACTGAGTGGCAGTCTTTGCTGCCGAGTATTTGGAAAGGCAAAGCCTTGGACATAGGGAGTTAAAGGCAAGCAAGGCACTGGGAATCAGGGCTATTATTTCTTTTGCAGATGAGAGATTGCTGTATTGGTTTTAGTTTTCTCTCCCATTCAGTTGACTTTTAAAACAAGTTTGCCAAAGACTTAGCAACAAACAAGTAAAAAGCTGACAGTGCTCAGGTTTTGTTTCTTCCTCTACCAAAACAATGGTTAGGCAGGTGCAAGAGGATGAGATCTAACAGCTTCAACAAGCTAGAGAAGCCTGGCAAAACCAGCCGCTCACCACAGGCTCCTCCTCTTGCAGGACTCTAGGAATGCAACCTTCTAAAAAATTCCTTTATTTTTAATTAAGATTTATACCATGAAAATGCCTGGTTTTGCGCAATTCAATTAAATTCTAGTTTCCCACCAAGTAAAGTTTTTCTACCAACAAACTGTACTGAAGTGACACTCCGTTTTCTGGTATAATAATGCACTTTCCATTTTCTACTTAGCAATAGAATAGAAAACTTCAAAATTGTGAGGAAGAGTACCACAGCTTAAATAAGGGCATGTAATTAGAGTATCTTCTCCATTAAGGAAAATTATCATCATCCAGTAAGAATCAACCTGCCCACAAAGAAATAACTCAAACTTGCCAATGCAAATCAAGATTTATTTCAGTTATTTAAATTGGAGTTTCATGCCTGTCAATATAAATCTTTATGAAATCAGCAATTTTGAATCAAACCACTTTGAGGACAGCACCACAACACTTGGAAATGCTCAGTCATTACAGCATGAAGGAGCCAAACAGATCACAGGCAGGGAAGACCACAGACAGAACAGCTGCTGCTTGCATAAACTCCTGGAAGCAGTGCAATTTCACAACATGCAGGGCAAAGGCAGATGTGACAAGAAAGGAGCAATGACCTCCTGCCACCAACCAGGCACCCCAACACAAGCTACAGTAAAATCATGGTCCTTTTCCTGGGTTCTAGCCATTTCCTTGAAACACCTTTAAGGGTTCAAGCAACAGCTCAACAGATTTCAGGGCATCACGGAGCGGGGAGGTGCTGTTGGGCTCCCAACTGTGTACTCAGCTCTGGGGTAAATGGCACTGAGCAAACTCAGAGAGTAGCACTCGAGTGCTGCGAGGGTCAGGGCACAGACTGACCTAGAGGAGCAAGCAGAGGTAACGAGGGCAAGCAACAGCTGGCATACCCAGAGAAGACACATAGGTCAGCAGCAGCAGGATGGGGCCAGAAGCAACATGCAACAAGTCCCCAAGGGAACATCTTGACAAGATGCAATGAGACCTTGAGCAATCTTCCAGGTAAGGACCTGGTAACACATCAGCAACGGTCTCTAAGCCAGCACCAAATCTGTATCAAGCTTCTGGGGATGTTAGAAAGGAGGCAGAGAAAAAACAGTTGTCTCCAGCTGCTGTGGAGTATTTCTGCAGACAATGTGCAGAATGCGAAGTAGAACAGAGTGTCAGGGTTGTATGACACTGCAGCAGCATGGAGGGGACAGAAAGCTCCAGCTGCAGCGACAGGACTTGGACTCCTCTGGGATACGTGAATACAACAAGGATGACCCGAGCTGGGAGATTCATTACAAGGACATAAAGAAGCAAATGCTACTAACCTGTAGAAAGCAGCTGGTTCCGCGTTGACACGAATCTGCATGTGCTTGAACCTGGACAACCCCAAAAAACCATGATGATTGTGCACAAATGCCCAGTGAATCACATAGCCAATATCCTTGCTAGAGGAAACTCATCTTGCATCTGTCAGAGCACTAATCTGAGGCATCTCTTGACAGAAATATTCAATAGACTCAAAAAGGCACCAGAGACCAAGGCTTAGCACAAGGTGACATTGTGCTGGCCCAGCTCAGTGGTGCATTTGTTTGGTATGTTGCGCTCTGTGCGTATTTTCTCAGCCCTTGGGCCTCCCGTTTGCTAGCCCAGCATCTCTGCCACACAGAATCACAACCAACTACCCTGGTCTGAGCTCCCTGTACCACACCAGCTTCTGCTGCTGTCCCTGGATGCCCTGAGCCTCAGGGAAAGCTGCAAAGCCCCGGCCACACGCCCAGCCAGCCCTGCAGGGGAAGGGGAGGAAATGAGTTACAGAGCATATGGAAAGACTGTGCTGGTTTGGGCACTTCGTGAAGGTGTTGGTGAAACAGAAACCTCATTTCTGTCAGTAGATGCAATTCACTGAACTTACATCTGCACCCAAGGAAGCTCCATGTGCAGTCTTCTCCAACACATCCAATGCCCTAGCAGAGGCATCAGCAATAGCAATGACCAGCCAAGCAGCCTGGAGACTGAATCAAGGGCACTGCCTGCCATGACACAGGGCAGTGAAAGGGGTGGTGGAGGCTCAGCACACAGAATTTGGGGCAGGATTGCACAAGTAGATCTCTCTGAGTGTGGGGAATGTCACAGACAAGAGTAGTAACTGTGTACATAGCACTGAATGGGGACAAAAATGCAGCTTTTGCAGAAGCTGCCAAGAGACAGTGAAAACACTGCTCTCCTGGGACTCACCTGAAATCCCCCTCCAGTTTTTCCTGCTGCACAAGTTTAGACACAACTGGGCTCATCAATACCTTGTTGACGATCGTCCCAATGATGAAATACCCAAAGATGCTCACCGGGCCTAGCCAGCCTGTGCTACAGACGAGAAAGAGAGGTCAGCTAATAATCCAAGCAAAAAGACGCCCCAGCACCCTCAGGCTCAAGCAGTCAAAGCCCTCAACTGTCACCTCTCTTGGCTTTCACAGAAGTTGGGGGGCTAGCACTACACACCCCAGCATCCCCAAAGCAGAATCCCCTTTGGAGTGCAGAGACCACTCACCCACATGTACAAGTGTTCATCTGGGGAGCTGTAACATGGGTGCCAGGCTCCAAAGAAAGAGCATAGGAAAGCAGCATGAAAACAGGGACAAGGTGGGTCCTTACCTGTGGAAACACTGGTATGTGTAGTAGGCCAGTGTGAAGGGTGAGATGATGAGCTTGCTGGCCATGGAGCTGAGCTGTCTGCAGAACCTCTCCACATCCTGGCTGATGCGCTGGTCCCTGCTCAACACAGAGCCATTGACACTGTTAAAGCCCAGGAGCAAGAATCAGTACTAACTCCCTAACAGGGCACAAGCCAGGCTGTTTCATTGCCTGAACTTAGGATAGGGTGCAGGTGAACAACCCTACCTGGGAGGGACCTACAGCTGTGGCTCCAGTTCTGCCATAGAAAACAATTTCCATGGCCCAGCAAGACCCAGCTCAAGGGCCCGCCTGGCACCCACCCAGCTCCTGCTGTCACTTTCACCCTGTTTTTTGCCCCTTGTTCCACTTTTAACAACACTGTCCAACTCTGTGCTAAAGGTCTCTGCATCCTTGCCTTTTCCTCCTCTCCTGGACCCACCCCTGTACTACCAAAAACTACTGACTCTCCCCCAAACCTCCAGTACTGGTGCTGCATCTCAGGCACCAAAGCTACTAGGACTGGCTAGGGCACAGGCCAGGCCTTTGCCAGCTGTTGGATATTTGCAAACACTTCCATCATATCCACCCTTCCACAGCAGCTGGTCCCTTCACTCTGCACGGAGTGCCCTCTGGTCCCTTTGCTGCAAGGAAGAAAGTGCTTCCACCCAGCCCCATCCCACAAGAGCAGGCAGCAGCGCACCACGCCTCCTCGCCCCATCGGCAGTAGGCACATGGATGACAGACCCTCAAGTCCCACCTGTCCTACTGCTGACAGGAGCTCCACTTGGGGTAACTAGAAAGGATTTCAGCATATTTACTCCCTTAGCACCTCATTTGTCCAGAGCATGTGGATGAGGGCTTCAGCCTGATGTGCTAAGCACAGGAGGAAAGGCCATGGCTGTGAATGCTGGAGTCCAGAGCGAAGAGCAAGGCTGGACTCCTGCTTAGCCATCAGTGCAAATACAACCACAAGGACATTCAACTCTTGCAGTCCTGGAACAGCAATGGATTAATTTTGGGGCAGCTCTCACCCTGACTGACCTTACAGTCATTTTTCCTTCTCCTCAGACTGTAATTGTTCCCATAAAGTTATAATGTAAGTCATGCTATAGACCGTGGCAGGTTATTACTTTTTATGAGCTATTAAGCAACATGTAATGATAAGCCATAAACAACTCAAACGCCCTGCTAGAAGCCACAAGTGTTTGTGAACAGTGTCAGAACCCACTCTTCATTCCTTCTAGACGGATGACACCATGCATCTGACACTCAAGTTTCGTTTGCACTCCGTAATGGGAGGTCACTTGGTCACTCTAATTCATTCTCTAAGTAGCTGGTGCAGGGAAAAAATTCTCATAAAGGAATTGCAAGATAAAGAGAACTTCTTGTAGTGGCACCAAAAAAAGACACTAAACAGTAAGACTGGATGTTTGAGCAGAAGCAATGTAATGAAAAAATTCAGTAGTAATGAAAAAGAATCCACGGCAATCCCACACATTTGGTCTGCTAAGGTCAGGAGAGCTAGCTCTATCGCTGCAGAGCAGACCGACCCAGTTATCTCATGCATTTCACTGCACAATGTGAACTCATTCCCTGGTTAAAAATAAACCTGAGCAGGATAGTCATGTGGTGAGGGGCCTCTGTCCTCCCCTTCCTCCTTCCCCAAAGGAAAAAAGACAGGCATGCAGCAGCAGCTTCTGATCACGGCCGATATACTACACTGCCTGGGAAGCACTGCATTCCTTGGTGACAGGCATGGCTTTTGAACATCTCCTTGCAACTCCACACCACTGCAAGACACTATCAGAAATGCACATTTAATGAGGGTGGGAGTAACCCCAGCAGTGGCTGGGAAGTGCATCAGCATCATGAAGCTGTGATTTCGTGTTTAGCAGTAGGGCTGTCTGACCCAAGTTAAGCCCTCTCCTCACTTGCTGCTCCCTCTGTGCACCACTGGTTGCTCTTACTCAAGCCATCTCCTAGCACTGGGTCAGCAGAAGCAGCCAGGGAATGGGTCTGGCTGAAAAACGATACAGACAAGAAAACATCTGAGATACCCAGCACGATTTCACTGTGCAGCCACACAAACCACCATGTTGTGCAAGGAAGGGGCAAGGACAGGCAGCCAGGAGCACTGGGTAGCAGAAGCACAAAGGCTGCTTCAGTTCCTTGAGGTCACCACTATTAGCAACAGTTAGGAGTTCCTGCAAGACAGCCATTTCTCACAGGGACCCCAGGCTTGGTCTCCTTTGGTGCCATCAATGTGGGAGATGGCACCAGTGCAGTGACTAGACCAGAGATGCCCCCTCCAGGGGAGGCGAGCTTGGGGACTCAAAACAACTGCATAAAGCCACACAATTTGGAAAAGGGTATCCCCTGGTTTCTAGTTTTTCAGCAAGTATTTAATAACTCCTTCAAATTCTGGAAGGGGAAAAAAAGCCTCTCTCTCTCACATAATGTCTAATGTAGGATCTTTAAGTCTTCAAAGCGCAAAACTACAACAGCAGCATCCTGTGTGCAAGGACAGGCTGGAAAGCCACGGTCAGCACACAGTTGCGAGGAAGGGAGGTGTTCAACTTCTGCTCCACAGCCCAGGCAGATCAGC
Source organism: Ibycter americanus (assembly GCA_035590275.1). NCBI lineage: Eukaryota > Metazoa > Chordata > Aves > Falconiformes > Falconidae > Ibycter > Ibycter americanus. The sequence continues at coordinate 64,279,306 of JAVJGI010000063.1, forward strand.
AGCTCTGCAGTAAGCAGGACAGTGCTCGAAGCAAACTGAAAGGGGATCTCAGGCTGGGCTGGGCTAAGCACGGAGGGACTGAATGCTCCGCCTTCTCTCATATTTCAGGTCATCCCTGACATTTCCTTCCTAGAAGCAGGAAAGGGGAAATGCAGACCTCATACAGTACAAAACAGTCCTTCCTGGATGTGGCTCCTATGGACTATCAAAACCACTAAAACCTCAACTAAACAAAACTGCGTTTGGCTGGAAACTCTGGTGGTTGAAGTTCAAACAGAACAACAGGGATTGTCCCAATGCACTGGGTGCTTGAAGGCAGGCAGAGGCAGTACTCTCTGACTCCAGCCAGGCCCTTTGCAACGTCACACTGAGTGTCAAGGGTTAAGTTTGCAGACAGCGTGTTTTATAGCAGCACTATATCCCTGTTCTGCTGGGCCTCTGCTTTCCTTACAACAGAAACATCCTATCCCTGAAACTATCATGACTGACCAGCAGCGACAGGAGTTCCCAGCAAGAGGTACCACCTCCTCCCACCCAGGGCAGAAGAGGGTATTTGTGCCGAGATGGCAAAAGCTTCTAGGGCTCAAGCCCCTACCCAGAGACACAGAGAAGTCAGGAAAAGGTGTGGAGCAGCCCAGAAGCAGCCAAGCAAGAGCCTGAAAGAAGCCACAGGCAGCCTACGGGTTATCGATGTCTTCACGCAGCACGTGCAGGCTGTAGTAGACCTGCCCTTGGAAGTAGCAGCTGTGGAGGTATTCGGTGAGGGATTTCCTCCAGTTCAGGTACATCATGTTGCAGATAAACTGGTCGAAGCTTTTCAGCTGGAACAAGGGCAAGGAGAAAGATGGGAGGAAATGTGCGAGAACAACCAGCATTTCCCAAAACAAAATAAAACCCTAACAGTTTGTAACAGTGATGCATCCCACACGTACCTACCTAACAGGGCAAGGGCAGACCTAGATCCTTCATCACCAGGATCATGCTGGGAGCCACAGGCAGCTTTCCCACCCCCCACTCCCAAGGCACAGGAGCCTCCGGCCCGCCTTACCGTGGAGTTCACTACGATCAGAGCCAGGGCAAGCGCAGTCAGCGTTTTGAACCCGGAGAAGTCCTTGTTCCCCAGGACCTCATAGTACTGGCTGGGGATGACGCCGACCTGGTAAACGACCAGCTGCTCTGCAGGAGAGAGGCAGGCAGGGCGGGGAGATGAAGGGCAGCGGTGGCACGGCCGGCGGGGGGGGAAAGCACGGGGGAAGAGGGAGCAGAGGCGGGGTGCAGCCCCCCACCCCCCACAGCGGGCTCACCCAGCAAGGCGACACAGAGCAGCGTCAGGAACATCAGGGCGCCGGGGGAGGGCCAGCCGGGGAGCAGCACGGCCAGCAGCGCCACGAACCGCCGCAGCAACAGCCCGTCCAGCCGCGGGCCGGGCCTGCAACGGGGGGAGACGCGGGG
>JAVJGI010000063.1:64289564-64312967 GCA_035590275.1 Ibycter americanus
GGGGCGGCTCCGCGGCCGTGCTCTCCCCGGGAGAGCGATGTCCCGCTTCTGGGCTTCGGTGGGGCTGTGGGCGCTGGCCGATGGGGCAGGCTCCTCCGGCTGCCGGCGCTGCTCACCCACCCGAACCCCCAGGCATTTCTAGTGCGGTGGTGTTTCTAGAGACAGCTCCTGGAGGCTACCGCTTCTGATGTGTGGTCACGGTGGTTCGAGCTTCCTCCTCTCAAACGAGAGCCTTCACCGCAGGGGTGGCCTGAGCCTGCAGCCGGGGCTGGGAAGCCAGCCAGCTAACCCGGCCGGGCTGGGGTGCGTGGGCAACCCTGCTCCCGCAAGGCACCGGCGGCCCTGGGCGGCCAGGGGCTGAGGTCTCCTGGATTCCTGCTGGTTGGAGCCGTTTTTGGGACTGGCTGGGGGAACTTGCACTACTGGATGCCACCAGCCCATCAGTTTAGGTGAGGGAACACGATCTGCAAGTGTTTGCTTATCTGTTAGAATGCAAAAGCGGCCAGGTTAGGTAAAAGCTCCTTTATCAGCAGCAAAAAGCTCCCTTGGTTACCTCTTGGTGCGGAGGCAGTTTAGGGAACACTTGTCTGTCGTGTTCAGCTGGCTTTGCTGGGGGTGTGTGGGGATAAACGTTCCTCTGTGTTGAGAGCTACTGGGTTTGATCTGGCGGTGAACCCAAGCCCCCAGCTTGGTGGACTTCTGCTTCTGCCTTGCCTGAGTCCCTCTCCACCCTGCCCCAGGAGCTCACCTCTGCTCTTTCAGCTGCAGGTTTGGCCTTTGGATTGCTTTCCAGGTCCTGCTGCCAGGAGCAACAGGACCTGGCAGTGACATTGAGGCTGTGGGGTTATTGCTGAAGAGAAGGATTAAGTCCTGTGCCTCCAGCTCTCCCTCTCACCCTCTCTCTTCCCACAGGCTGTAAGGGGGTGGGAAATGGCCACCAGCCCATAAAGACCAGGTTTGTCACTGATGCTCCCTCGTCTATGTCAACACTTCACCCCCTCCAGGGGAAAAGCCTGTCTTGCCTTTCCCAGCTTTGCTGGCAGGCCAGTGCTCAGCCAGGCTGCGGGGGCTGAAAGGGGAGGTGGCTGGCCCTGAAAGGGTTTGGCAGGCCACAGAGAAGGAGGAGTTGGGCTCTGCCAGCCCTGCAGCTCTCCTGAGGGATGCCTTTGCTTCAGCTCCTCGAGCACATGTTGTTCACCATGGGCTTAGTCAAAATTTCTGTGAACTTATACGAACTTCCAGGAGAACAACAATACAGACCTGATGTGACAACTCAATACTTGCTTGGGCCAGGTTTTTAGGGCAAGTTTATCTCCCCTGCTCCACAGCTGTGTGCATTCTCCTGTCTTTGTCGTCTCTGATACCTGATGCCCCACAGCTGTGGGAGCAGCTGTAAGAGGGCCCTGACCTCCAACATGCAGGAGACCATGGAGGATTTTGGAGCAGGGGAAGGGAGTTGATGTGGTCGCTAGCAGTGGCCTGATTAAAGGCAAGCAGTGGCAGCAGCAACCCGGAGGCTCCCTGCAGTGAAGTAGCCTGGATGTGGCCATGTGATTCCGTGGCACCTCATTTTGTTTGCGGTTTGGTCACGGCCAGGGTCTGTAGATGCTACAGGAATAATAACCTTATCTGCAACAGGGCACAGGGTTGAGAATTGGGAGAGGTCAGGCAGGGCATCTGCTTTACTGCAGAGAGCTGCTGCTTTTCCTGCCTGACTCTGCAGTTTCCCCATCTCCCCGCAGAGCTGCGAGCACATAGTGATACCTGTGAAGTGTTGTGGGAAGGTGGGCTCTGGCTGGGTTGTGAATTAAGTAGACTGCAAAGTGATGTACTACACGTTGAGAGTGGTGTGTGAACGAGCCTAAGGAGAAAATGGAGGAGACTGGGTTCCCAAGTGGAGTGTTGTGGTCCCTGGGAGAAAACTCGTTCAGGAGAGAGTGGCTGGGTTGAGGGGCCTGAGCTGGCCGGCAGAAAAAAAGTGTGGAGGAGGGTTGCATTAGTGCAGATGGATCGTGGGATAAGGACTGTACAGTCATTATGAAAGCTCCTGGAGTGGTGGGGGCAGAGCCACATAGGTGTCAAAAAGCTGAGAAAGGAGGGGATGCAGGTTTGACCCTTTGGGTTGCGTGAGCGGGAACTGGCATGCAGAGAGAGGACAGGACTGGGACGGGCTCAGGCAGGGAAGAGGGTTCCATACAGCCTCTGAACCACCCACCCAGTGCTTGTGCTCCGTCTGCGCTTTTGGGTTGCCTCCTGCCTGGTAGCTCGTCTAGGAGAAGCCCTCCTTTTGCAGCTTCTCCTTGGCCGGTGTTGTGTGTTTGCTGAGCAGCAAGTGACATCTAGTGTCAGCTCAGGCAGCAGTAACCGTGGCTTGGGCTGGCTCCCGCGCTTCCTCCCGCCAGGTTCTGCAGCAGCAGTTTTCGGTGCATGCGATGGGTACGGCTGCAGTGCCCTGCTCTGAGGGAGGGGGCAAGCTCCTTGCCCCTTCTGCTGGGTGTAACACCTTCAGCCAGGTCCCTCCAGGCAGTGTTGCTCTGTCACAGGTCCCTTCCTGCAGAGGTGACAGACATTTCCCCTTTGAGGCTTTTTTCTCTCTGGGCACTGGTAGCGGGGTGGTAAAATGGAAGGGATGGAGGGACGGGTGGAGGGATGAGGCTGGGTGCCAAGCCAGGTGTGCAGGGTTGGGAGGTGAGCTGGCTTCCCACCCCGATGGATGCAGCCACTCCTTAGTTTCACCTAGCCAAGTGTTTCTGGAGGCTGTGCCATGTGTGCTGCCCGCAGGAGGTCAGTGGAGAGCAAGCCGAGCCCATGTCCCTGTCCCAGGTCTGCCCTCTGAGGACCCAGGTTTCCTCCTTTGTCCTTGGGAGTGTGGGTGGAGGGGTGAGCAGTGCCCTTTCCTTTACCCTTTTCCTCTGCCCTGTCCTTTGGGGAAGAGCTGGAGGCCAGGCCCCTGGCAGCCTAGGGTGTGCGCTGTCTTCATCTTGAGTGACTTCTTTCTCTTTGCAATCCTTCAGGATGATCCAGCGGCACCAGCTGGTGCAGTCTGTGCTGCAGGAGCTGCAGGAAGCCACTGAATGCTTTGGTCTGGAGGGCCTCACCAGTGCTGCGCTGGAGGCAGAGAGGACCCTGGCATCTTTCTCCCTGCCTGGCTATTGTGGGAGGCAGTTCCAAGAGGAGCTGGAGGTTGACCGGGTAGCCAGGAGCCTCTATCCTGAGGATGCCCCAAGTAACATGCTACCTCTGGTTTGCAAAGGTGAGGGGAACCGCCTCTTTGAGGCTGCCAGTGTGCTGCTCTGGGGCAACCCCAGCCTCAGCCTGGAGCTGCAGGTGCGTACTGTGGTGGAGATGCTGCTGCACAAGCAATACTACTTGAATGGCATGATTGACTCCAAGGTGATGCTGCAGGCTGCCCGCTACTCCCTTTGCACTGAGGAGACCCCAGAGATGACCAGCCTCCCCATGGCTATCCTGGAGGCCATCTTTGATGCTGATATCAAAGCTACCTGTTTTCCTGGCACCTTTGCCAACATGTGGCACGTCTACGCTCTTGCCTCAGTACTGCAGTGTAACATCTACTCCATCTACCCCATGAGCAACTTGAAGATACGGCCTTACTTCAACCGGCTCATCCGGCCCAGGAAATGTGGCCCACGAACCTCCACGCTCCACATCATGTGGTCAGGGCAGCAGCTCTCCCGACAGGTCTTCAAAGCGCAGTACTTTGTGGCCGTGGTTGGCCTGGAGGAGCTAGAACCTACAATGCCTTTGCCAGAGCCTCCTGTCCAGCCCATGAAGACCCTTGAGCTGCTGAACAGTGACCCCCAGCTGACCTACTCCAACCTGCGTGACCGGTACAGCATTACTAAGAGCACCTTCTACCGCTGGAAGCGCCAGTCTCGTGAACACCGGCAGAAAGCAGCTGCCAGGTTTGCAGCTAAACACTTCCTTCAGTCCTGCTTTCAGGAGGGCAATATAATCCCCCTCCAGCACTTCCGACAAATGTTTCCAGAAATCTCCCGATCCACATACTATGCCTGGAAGCATGAGATGCAGAGCATGGTCAACGGTGATGCCTGTGCTGTGGCTGAGGTTCATGGGTTGCAGGAGCTTCACAGGGATGTCCCAAAAAAGGCTGATGTGTATGAGCCAGCAAATTCACGGGGGACCTTAAGACCCCCGAGTCCTTCCCTAGACCCCATCCAAGCAGGAATCTTCATGCAAGGAGCCAAATCCTACCTGGAGAAATGCATTTCCATGAACACTCTGGTGCCTTACAGGTGCTTCAAGCGCAGCTTCCCTGGCATCTCCAGGTCCACTTACTACAACTGGCGAAGAAAAGCAATCAAGGAGAACCCCAACTTCAAACCTCCTCAGTCTCCCTTGGATAACCAGAAACCTCTAGTGATAGGAAAGCCATTCCTACAGTTGAAGCCAAGCAGTGCGCCTGTTAAGAAGAGGCTGAATGGAGACCGGCCGGCACCCAGGAGTCTCCTGCAGCTCAAGCCCTCTCTGTGCTGGAGAAAGCAGCTGCGAGATGTGGCCAGGAGGCAGGTACAGCAATGGCGGCTGCCATTCTGCAAGTACCGCCTGCGCTACCCATCTCTCTCCTCCACAGCCTATTGGTTTTGGAATGGCAGTGGCCGGGCCGTTGGGCAGCATCGCCTGCCCTGGACCAGCTCCAGCCAGCCATTGAACCGGCTGGCTTCCCTGGCACCTCCGAGAGCAGAGCCAGGCCTCAAGCCCCAGTGCCACATGGAGGTAGCCACCAAGCACCTAGATAAGCCCGTGCTGGCCATGCCATACAACACCACCATTTCAGGCTATGCCGCATCAGAGAGAGCCAACAGCCAGATGTTTGTGATGGATGTGATTGCCACCGCCCAGTTCAAGGCACAGGCCAAGCTGTTCTTGCAGCAGCGCTTTGAGTCGAAGACCTTCCCTACCTACAAGGAGTTCAGTGCCCGCTTCCCGCTCACAGCCCGTTCCACCTATTACATGTGGAAGCGCGCCCTGCATGATGGGCTGACGCTTGTGGATGCCTGAGTGCCAGTTGCCAGCTGGCTTGGCCACAGCTCCTCTGCTGATGCGCCCTTTGGCTCTCTGGTGGTGTGCCCTGGCTGGGGCCCTGCTCTAACTTTTGTTCTGGTTTGGTTTTTTGTTCCTTGTCTCTGGCTTTCTTTTCTGTGTGGTTCAATCAGGTATGGGAGTGTCCCTGCAGCGCCCATTCCCGGAGATCGGTGGAGTGGAAGGAGAAGGCACTGAGCTGTCCCAAAGGAGAGGGGCCAGGGGGTTTGTCCTCTCTGTGCTCGGAGGGTGAGCAAGGGAGGAGGCAGTACTGTGCCAGTGTCAAGATTTGCTGCTGGGCCTCTTGAGACAGAGGATGTGAAGGTCTCTCTGCCCCAGGCACTTGCTTGAATGAGTAACGTGGATGTGCAGGATGAGCGTGGAGGTGCCCAGTGTCCCCTCAGCAAGCTGAGCAGTGCTGGCTCAGCTGTGGATGAAGAGGGTCTTGGGGAGTGCTCAGCTTCACAGGAGGAGCATCTTTGATCTGGGTTCTTCCCAGCTAAGGAAAATAAAAGCTTCACTTGGGGTCAGCACCAATGCCACCTTGGCTTTATTGCTTCCAATACCTGCCTCTGGCTGCCCTGATCTTCCCTAGAGGGAGCAGAGATTGGTAGAGGAGGGGACTTGTTTTTGTCCCCACTGTAGCCTGTCTGCTGGGAGCACTAAGCTAGGAGCTGGTGTCCTTTGCAGGCTCTGGGGAAGCTGTCCCGGACCTTTCTGGTTTTGTAGCAATAACCTTTCACACAGTCCTTTACTCTCTCACAGCTGGCAGCTGCCCTGCTTCCCTAGGGTCTCTCTTCCCTGGTGGCTGGGAGAAGGCAGAGAGATGGAACGTTGTGTGCCCAGTGTCCCTGCATCTCCTGCACCATGCTGCAAGCTGAATGCAATGTGAATGTCTCCTTGCAGCAAGCCTAGATGCATATATCTCTCATTTGTAAGAAGCCAAAGCAATAAAGACTCTTCCACTCCTAGTCCTGTGCTGTTTCTCACCCTTGCTCGTGTGATTTCTGGGCAAGGCTTTCCCCTCCCTGTCTGCTTTCTAAAATGGGCTTGTGGTCAGGGAGAGCCTGTGCACACCTCAGTCCCTGCTCCTGCAAAGGTCCTCTTCTGCTTCCTGGGACCTGGTGGGGACCATCTGCTCAGAGGTGCTCTGGAGGCCTGGCAGGAACTGTGTTCTCCCTGGTGAGAGGCCAGGACTTGCGTCCCAGATGGGATGCAAAGCTGGGGATGGCGCAGTGGGCACAGCTCTGTGTGATAGCAGGGAGGTGGTGGCAACATTTGAGGTGTCAGTGGGTGGTGCTGCCCTGAAGTGATGGTGCTGTACTGGAAGGCTGTAAACCAGCTGTTGGCACCTCTGCCCTGCCAGTGTCTTGGGGTGCTGGGCTGTGGGGGTCTCTGTGTGCCCAGGCTCTGCTGGAGGTCTCCAAACAGCCTCATCTCCTTAGTGTGTGAGCTTCCCCTGGTGTGTCTGCCAGCAGGACTGAGCTGTAGGATGCCTGGAGCTGGCTGCTACTGCTGAGGAGGGTGGTGACAACTGCCCTTATATCACAGGGAGCTGTCAGGACTCACAGCACCCTACGTGTGTGAGGGGAGAGCCTCTCAAGCCCTGCACCTACGAGATCAACCCTGAGGCTGGATCTAACAGGAGGGCTGAGTCTTGTCTTTCTCACCCTCAGGTCTTTACCAGGACATTAGGAGCATGGGAGACCTTGTTAAGAGTTGAGATGCAATAATGTGTGTTGTGGTGTCCCACTTCCCCCTCATCTCACTTGCAAGTAACTTGTTTTTCCTTCTTCAACATGTCTGGGATCTCTCATGGCTGCTGTAGCTCAGTCCTGCTGCTGACATGGTCTAGCTTCATTCACCATAAGCCTCCTAGGCAGAGGGGGACCTATGCTAGGAAGCCCTGCTGAGCTTTCTTTGGCATCAGCCTGCAGGAGAAGGGGGTGCTGAGGGTTGTCCTATGGCATTCTTGGGCCCGAGCAATGTGGTGGGGCAGCCCCGGAGGAGCAGCGCTGAGCCAGCAGGACATCTATTGAGAAACCATTTAGCTCATCCTTCGTGCTGGTGGGATCTCGCCACCATCCATCCACCCCGGTGCACCCTGTGTGGTCCCAGAGGAGGGGGTCAGGGGCAGCAGGTGATCCAGGGAGGGAGGCAGGTGGGGAGCCAGGAGCTGCGGAGTGGTGCTGTGTGCTGCTGCAGAGAGCCCTGGATGCCTGGGGCCTATGTGTCAGGAAGTAATTGGAGCGATTAGCTGCCAGCGACTTCTCACCAGCAAACTCCTCCAAGGGAGTAAGCTGGTAATTACTCCAGAATGATTACCTGTGTCTCCAGACTGCCAGAGGCTGGAGATAGCTGCTTGCAGCAGCAGCGGTGGCTGCAGCAGCGTCTGTGAAGGTGGATGGGAGACCCTTGGAGCATTCCCTTCCTTGGCTGAACTAAGGAGCAGGGAGGGTGGATTTTCTGACCGTGGGTGCTAACACAGATCCCATTTGGGTGGTCCCTGAGGCTGGCGCAGACCGTGCCTGGCAGCAGGGCAGTGGCTGGGGTATCCATGGGCATGGCACAGCATGCTGGGGGGCTGCTAGCCACTGCTGAAGGCAGATGGGCATCAGGAGAGCCTGGGGGAGCCTCTGTGGTGGGAGGTATGCAGCGCTTTGCAGGGCAGAGGGATGGCTTCTCCTTCCCGTCACCTGGCTCTCCCCAAACTGGAAGCATTGCATGGCTCACGCCAGGGTGCAGTTGCAGAATGAATCCCTCCTGGGTGCCAGCCTTGGGCTCCACCCCCTTGCAAGATGTTTTTGAGGACCCCTGGTGAAGAGATCTAGGTGTGATGGTTTTTCTGCCTTTAGCTGGATGCCCAAGTGAGGCATGGCAGGAAAATAATACTCATCCCTCTGAGGGGTTTCAGAAGTGCCCTTACATTTCTCCCTCCCTGCAGCTTGATGGCAGGAGGGTCATGGCAGGTCTCTGCCAGCTGGCACCACCCAAATGGTGGATGCTCGTTATTTACTGATGTAGTTTGTGACTGAGCAGAGTTTAAATGAGGGGGAAACTGTAGCACTTGATTTGTACCTGTCATGCTGCTCTCATGTTGAGCTAGTGATGGGACATGAACGTGAGGTGGCCTCAGCTGCTCCACACTGCGCTGCTGGGCACCAGCTGATAGATCTCTCCCTTTGCACGTGTGGAGTGAGGTTTAGCTCAGGTGCCACCCGAACTCCCTCACAGGCGGGTGCTTAAAAGCACCAACCCCAGCAAAATTAAAAGGTAAGCGAAACACAAAGGCTGGGGGGCTGCAAAGCCCATGCAGAGCAGCCCCCTGCCCATCTGCAATTTAGGGCTCTGCTCTGCCACTAACACACCCCATTCGTGTCTGTTGGAGGGGGTTTGCAGGTGCAGGGGGTGGACAATGCAGCACAGTGGAGCCTGCTCGGATGACATGCCACAGCAGTATTTGATTATGTCCAAGCAAAGCTTTGGAGCACTTAGCTGGTATGTGTTAGCTCAAGCACTGCTTTGCCTCCAGAATTTGCACAGGCAGCTGGTTGGTTGGTGCAAAGAGCAATAGCGTTGGTCTTAAAAGCATCAAGGCAGTGAAAGGGTTGAGGTTTGCAAGATATCTCCTGTGCTTTGTTGGGGTCATCAGAGTGGAGATGTAGCAGCGGCAGGAGGACAGAAAAGTCAGTGTCACTGTTCAAAATTGCTCCTGAACTGGCAAGCATAAAAGCAATTAATTATCAAGAATACCTGTGTGGGGAGGGAAGGAAAGAAGATGAGGAGCAAAAGGAAAAATGGGATCTTTTGGATCAGTCCCCTATGTAATTCCCTTCACAGGTCCAGACTACAAGCAACTAGTGCTGTTGAACCAATGAAGCTGTTGAGAGACTCTTTTTCCTCCTGTGCTCCCAGGGTACTGGTGGGGAACCATCTGCCTCTGCCCCAGCAGGTCAGTTACACCAGCCATGGCCAGGTCCCCATTCCCCATTCTCCTACCACCCTCTCTGCCTCCTTCCCATTAAAACCCGTCTCTCACATGTCGTGGCTGAAAATGTCTCGCAGAGTCCAGCTGTGGCCCACTGCTGTCCTGCCGTTGTCCTTCATTAATATTTTTGCTGAACCAATTTACCCTGTAGATCTTCATGTCAGATCTGCCTTTGTCATGCTGGAGCAATGGCTCAGGCCTTTGCCTGGTCCCTGCCAGCCGAGGAGCTCCCTGCCTGCTGCAGCAATTCCTGCTGGCAACCCCTCATCACATCTCCCTGCGTTTCATCCCGTCTCCACCCCTCCTGCCTTCAAGGTTGCCCAGTTTCTTTACTCTTCTTCTGTATTTCAAAACCCTCCTGATTTTGCCTTGTTAGCAAATGGCAACACAGCACCCCTCCTTCCTATGCCAGCTTGCTAGTTAAAAACATGGAAGATCAATCCTCACATGGATCCTCAAGGATTTTGCCCTCCAGCCCAACAGATCTTCTAAAATATTAATAACCTGTTAGTACCCATCTTAGCTTTCTTGAACCAGCCCCCACCTGACAACTGTCAGTGTGGCTCGATCCCAGCGCTTTGGCCAAGGTCCAGATGCAGCATTCCCTGCCCTTCCTCTTCTGGAAAAGAAGTCAGCTGGTGTGTAATGCTAATTTAGCACAGTCAACATCTGGAAAATGCCAGAGTTTTGAAGAAAATAGATATGAAAGCACTTCAGGAAGGAAAAACTTCCATCTTTCTAGCCTAATACTGTCAAGAGTTTACTGCCTGTGCCTAGACTTTGATATATTAGTTTGAGGATGGCATTTTGGCAGATATTGCATTTATTTGCATTTCATTTCTCCTTCCCTGGCTTCTTCTTTGCCCCTCTTCCCATCCCTCCTCCATCGCTTCAGTAACCACAGCACTGGGGGAAAGTAGGAGAGCTGTGACAGGATAGACACTTCCAGACACATGAGAATGAAGTTATCTCTTCCTAGCATTTCTGCAGCTGTGTGGGAGCCTGCCTGTGCAGTGGGAAGGACCCCTTGCCCATGGGGCTGTCCCTCAGCTCTCCGTGCCAGGAGAAGGCAGCACTCCAACCGCACTCCGACTTCTGCAAGACACCAGGTTTGATCCTGCCTGACATTTTGATTAAGCATCAAGACTGATTTAAAAATGAAGCCAGCAAACACTGAACGGATTAAAAACCAATTAAATGCCATGCCTCCAAAAGTAAAGGAAGATCCCTTGTGGAGCGAGGTGATTTCTGCTGGGAAGTCTCCAAGAGGCACTAGAGGATGGGATCGAGCTGAGCGCAGCCCTGCAGCCAGAAAAGCTCCGGAGCAGAAATGAGGGACAGGAGGGCTGTGTTGTCTGTGTCCAGCAGTAGGGAGGTTGCAGGACATGGCGGCATTTTTGGAAGTGAGTATCTGGAAGAGCTCAGATGAACCAGGGAGCTTCAGAGAGGAGCAGCGGTGAGGAAGACGTGTTGTGCAGGGAGACAGCCCAGCAGCTCAGCCTCCTCAAGGCAGCAGAGGTGACAGTGCGGGGAAGGGGAGCTGGGCAGACCCTGGTGGCACCGGGGCCGAGGGCTGGCAGCAGGAAGGTGCCCTGCACATGTGGGACCTAAGCGGTGTGTTTTCAACACCACCAGAAATCAGCCACGAGCCACTTCCCAAAGGCCCGGGTGACTGTTTCATTTGCTGAGAAAAGGAGGTGGAAAAATCCCAGCCATGTGGAGGGTGGTGGTGGTGGCGGGGGGGAGGAAAGAGGCTCTTCCACCGCTGCCCCCATCCTGCTGGAGAGGCAGCACCAGCTCCTTGGCTCCGTGGAGCTTGGCCTGGGGGATGATCCTGCCCATTTGGGGTGGGGGACACAGGTCCTGTCTGGCCCGGGAGCTTGCAAGTCAGGTGCTTCTGGCACTTCTTAGTCTTGAATCTCCAAAGCCCGCAAAGTATCACTTGTGAGGATATTTAAACCACATTTTTAAGATACACCTTCTAAAGGGTAGCTGCGGTTCACTTGCAAAGCCCTGGCCTCTGAGATCCAGCCCACGCACCAACTGCAGCAAAACTGAGGTCAGCTCAGGAGCAGCGCATCTGCAGACACCGTCCCCAAACATCCCTGTGCCTGAGGACACCACCTCTGTCCCCTCCCACACCGCCTGTCCTCCTGCCCCATGGGGACAGCTTGGCCCCAGCGCTGCCTTCCTGCATGTGTGGCTACCGACGGCTGTGGCAGAGGGACCTGGCATCTGCGGGGAGAGGAGAGGTAATGAGCCTCCTGATTTTGCAGCAGCTGATGCCTGAGTGATGGCTCTTAATTGGCTTCTCTCTGCAAAAATCCTCTCCCACCAGCCCCAGGAGAGATGGCATTGCCACAGGCTGTGCCTCCTCATGCTCTCTCCACTACAGGCTGTTTTTGGGGAGCAAAGGGGAAAGGATAAGCTAGGCAAAGAGATGCACTGCTAAATGCTTTTTTAATATTTTTTTTTACAGGAATAGAAAATTTGCCCTGCCTCAGATAATTAGTTATTTCCTTACTGGATTGCTGTGAAGGGAAAACACTGACTGTGCCGTTCAGTGAGGTGAAGGATTTACTCCGCTTTTATTTCCCTCTGTCTGTTGCCAGCCTCCAGACAGATGGGGGGAGAATCACGGCATTTCTGCCCCACCAGCACTAGTTGCCATCCTGCCCCACTGATGGGCACTGCTTGGAGAACCGGCAGCAGCTTTGTCCTGCCAGGTGCTGGGAGCGCAGCAGGAAGGACACCCCGTGTCCTGCCCCACTGGTTTCCACATCACCCACCTTGGGGCTGACACCAAGGAAGGGCAGGCTGGCTGGGAGGTTGCAGGAGGACCGGTGCCCCAGTGGATCCCTTTGGCTGGGGACAGGGTCCCGCAGAGTTCTTGTGTCCCCCACAAACCACACCAGCTCCTTTGCCCTTCTCTTCCATCCTCTTGCCTCATCCTTGTGGGAAGAGGAGCAAAAGCCAGCGTGGCCCCATCCCAGCATCCCTTATCACTGCTCCCCAGCCCCCATCTGTAGCCAGTGGCCCCGTTTTGGCAGCTGCAGTGCTTGCTGGGGGGCGAGCAGTGCGAACAGAGCTGGGGGAAGCAGGCAGTGGCTCAGATGCGCGGTCGCTCAGATCTGTGTGAGGCGCTGGTGCTTTTTTCCTCGGCAGCTTTCTTCCCGGCTGCATCCCAGAAGGAGGCAGGATTCAAAGGCCACCCCCGCCCTTGGCACAGGCTCCATCCACCCAGTCCTTAGCTGCTTCTGAAGAGAAAGGCCCGCTAGGAAATGCTCACCTTGATGTTGCAGAGGTTACAAATGGAGCCCAAGCTGAAAGACGACATGTTTTCCAATGCTGGGAAAAGAAACCAAAGCCCAGCACACCTCAGAGAGTGCTGTTCAGAGCTCCTTACTGAGTGAGGAGCATCTCCAGGGCAGGAGAGGGATGGAGGGGACATTCAGCCAGCTGCAGGGGCTGGCTTGGTCCCTGAGGTCTCATCCTGACAGCAGGGAGGGCATCTGGGACACCTGGTGATGGCACTTCTCGCAACCCAAAAGCTGCCCAGCATGTGAGATGAGAGGCATGTCTGCGCCAGACACGGGGAGAGGGGCAGGGGATGGCTTTCTGGTGACTTTCCGTGTCTGTCTCTTGGTGTCACCAGCTTAGGGTGAGGACTGGGGGTGCTGGTGGGTCAATGGGGCCAGAGCAGGGGCATTTGGGGAGCAGTGGGCAGGAAGGCGATGGGAAGGGGTTGCAGGATCGTGCCTGTGCTGGGGGTGCTGGATAGCATCTGCATTCACAGGGCCAGGCACCTGCAGCTGGCTGGCAAGGAACTCAGTGGCAAATAGATGTCCTAATTATGGATAGCGAATTACTCATGAATGGAGAAGGGGGAGCTTGTTCTGATACATCCTGGGAGTCTTCAGCACCTCTCGTGATTATTTGTTAGAAAGCACCAGGGTACAAGGAAGGACAGCAGGTTGTGGTGTACACCCTTGTGGGACATCACTAACCAGCTCCCCTCCACCCCTAGCTCAGAGAACCCCAAATCCTCCCTCATCAGCCACCAGGAATCCCACTCCACCCCACCCCCCACCCCACACAGGCACAGACCAGCTCTGCACTCCCTGCCCTTCCCATCACCTCCCACAGCTGCGACCTGCTGGGCTCCCCGTGCTCCCTTCTCCTTTCTGGGCTAGACATGTTGCCAGGCCAGAACTTGAGGCTACTCTGCTTTCGCCCCAAATTTCTGGGTATCTCCTGTGGGATCAGGACCATTACAGAGCTCTGCTGTGGAGCTGGGGGTCCGGGGTAGGACAGACAACCCTCCTCTGGTAGGACAGGAGGGAGGGGGTGAAGGGTTAGCTCTTCCCACTGGCAGGGTTTAGTTTAACGTTTTTTTTTTTTTAAGCTCAATCAAATTTCTGCAGCTTGCATTTCCCCCAACTGCGGTGCCTTGTTGCCTTTTTGCTTCCTTCCCTTCTGCTCGGGTGGCTGCAGCAGATGCTGTGAGTCTATAATAAGTTATTCAGCAGCAGTCTCCATGCTGGTCCTCGGATTTCAATTTCCACATGTTTCCCTTCAGGCTGTTTCCAACTAATTTCCCCATTTGCATAATGCCCCCCTTAGGGATGCTCTAGCACAGCCCCTTCTCCCCCCCCTTTGACAAGATCATCAGAGATTCAGGCTATTAGTGGAAAACACTTTAATTCTGTTGGCCCTTTAGCCCGGTCCTCCCCTATGTGTCTCCAATTAAAAAAAGACAAAGAGGCAGGTTGGTGTGCAGGGGGATGGGGTGCTCTCGGAGAGTGGGCTGGGGGCTGCTGGCCCCCCACCTACAGCAGCTCCTGGAGGGAACCAGCCAGCAGAATTGCAAATTCAGAGGCAAATGCAGTTTCTTATTGCTGATTCTCGTCCAGCAGCCCTGATGGTTTTGTCTGGACCAGAATCGGTGGGGAGCCCCCCAACCCTGCCCCCGGCTGGGGGTGCTTGAGGGGGAGAGATGGGGAGGGCTGTAGCTGGGATGGCACTGAGCTGGGCCGGGGGGGCGGGGGGTCTGGTTGCCCCTGCTGCATGGGGACCCGCAGACCTCCCCTCTCCTGAAACAGCGCTCCTGTCCTGCTGGGTTATTTGGCGGGACGGATGGCCAGGAAGGCTGAGCACGTGCAGGGGAGGGGAATGATAACTGTGCCTCGGCTGCTGGGTGAGGGTGCCCCTCATCTCTCCTCTCTAAGCCACCTCATCTCTTCTGGACACCCCAGTCCTTCCCTGCAAATTCCATCTCTCTCTGTCCAGCATCAGAAGCGAGACCTGCTTATTCCCTCCTGATGTTCGCATTCTTCTGCCCTTCCTCGAGCACGTTTTATTTCATGCTTCCACCAGACAGAGAGCAGCCTGAACATACTCGATGCTCCAGTCTCTCTCTATCTCTCCCCCTAATTCTTGTCCATCCACACATGGCAAAAAGCCTACATCACCATCCCGCTCCCAGCGCTAGCTGCTGCCTCTGTTCTGCATCGCAGTACATCTCCCTCTTGTTGCCCAGGCACCAGCTGGATTATAACTTCCTTCAGGAGCTGCATAAACACCTCCAGGTTTAAGTGAGCTCAGCACTCCTGCAAAGCTCACCTCTTCCCTAGCCAGCTCCACATCCTTATAGAGTCTTTCCTCCTGCTTTTTTATTAGATCTTCCATGTTATAAAACACGATGGGAACTTTCAGACCAGCTTCTGAACAGGTCTCTGATGTGCTTCTCTCTTTTATGGCTCAAGTACAACAGCAATCGCAGACATTAACATGCTTCTTTAAGATGAAATGTACATTTGAATGGCACCCAGCTGGAAGAACATGCTACTGCCTCTTGCAGAGCCTGCTGCAGCCCGCCCAGAAACCCTGGGAAGGGGGCGATGGGAGTCCAGAGTCTGCCTGCAGCCCCCTGCACATGGGGGAAGGAGGCGGCACGGGAGCCATGGCCAGGATGAGGGAGGGTCAAGGTGGATGCTGGGGAGCAGGGGCTGCTTTGGGGCTGCCATTGCCTTCACACCCCCCTCTGAAGGACCTGTGTTGCTGACAATATACAAATTAGCAAAAGTAAGATGTATGTGGGGATGCATGGGATTTCCTTGTCAGCAGAGGCTTTTGGATGGATGGACATAACCCCCTCCAAGGCATGGGAAGAAATGTGTTGGGGTCACCCTCTGGGTCCTGGGCTCTCTCCAAGTCTTCCCCCTCTCTGGATCTCGCCCCCTCGCAAAGAGCACTCCCACCCCAGGCTCTGTGTGTCAGATTGGCCTTTTCCTTCCATCCCTCTTTGCGTGCAGGGCCCTGACCTAGTGCCAAGAGTGCAGTCCTTCAGGCCCCCACCCCTCCCAGGTCACTTCTTGGGTAGAAATTCCCATTACCAGTCTTTTCAGGGCCCAGCACTGTGGGACACGAACCTTATGGGGGCTTCAACTTGCAATTATCATGACAGTCATTATTAACGCAGAGAAAACCTTGCTGTCTTTGCCAGCTTGTTCCAACGATGGGAGTGACGGTGTACAACCACCAGCCTGGCTTTCTCTTTGTTTTTGGTCTGGGATGGGCCAGCAGCTGGGATGTTCTCCCATGGATCAGGGGTCTGTCTGCAGAGGGATGCGGAGAGCATGCCCTTTGGTTATGTTCACGCTGTGTCCTCCTGCTTCGCTGCAGTTGAGGGGCCAGCTGCTGCCCCGTAGCACTGAAATGAGAATGTTGTCCCCATCATGGGAGACTAGAGACCCCCACCAGGACTGCAGCTTCCCAGAAGAAAGAGCGGTCATTCCCTGGCACCATATCCCCTCTGCTTCCTGTGTGCCCTGTTCATGAGCCAAGCCTGGGCACCGGCGGTGGATCTCCCGGCTGCAGGGCAGGGAGGGGAAGCCGTGGTCCCGGATCAGGAGTGGTGGCACCAGCCCAGCAGCAGCACGCAGCGTCTCTCCTGGAAATTTCCCACCAGGCAAACGTGCTCCTCCTGGTCCCAGCAGCCGGGCCGGTGCCCAATTCCCTGTTGTCAGATGGTGGCACCCCACAGCCTCACGGAGAGCGGGGGTCTACTGTTTGTCTGAAAGGGGGGAGACCCTGTGCAGGGCATCCAAGCCAGGGTCCTGCTGTGCAAGCAGCCCTTGCAGGCGCTGGTGCCCTGTGCTCCGCAGGAAAGCTCGATCCCAGGAGGGCCGGCGTCCGGGGACGGCGCTGACATGCAGGTGGCAGCTATACGTGGCCCCCTTTGGAGAGATAAGCGATCAGTGCTACCACCACCCCAACATATACTCCTGTGCCGATGGTTATGGAGAGCGCGGCGAGGAAGAGAGCTCGGCGGGAAGCTGAACTGGCCAGGTGGAAATCTCCTTTGGAGACAGCCTTGCTAGTCTGGAAGGAGAAGAAACGCTCATTGCTCACAGCTGTACCGACCTGGCCTTTCAGCCTGCTTGCAGTCATTTCACTACTGAGTCAGCCCCCCTTCCCATGAAGGCTGTGGACAGACAGCAAGGCACAGAATCATAGAACCATTTAGGTTGGAAAAGACCTTTAAGGTCATTGAGTCCAACCGTTAACCCAGGAATGCCAAGTCCACCACCATTAAACCATGCCTCCAAGCACCACCCATCAGTCCAGGAGGGCTTCACACAGCAGTGCCACCTGCACACATTTCCCTGTGGATTTTGCCTCCAAGGGAAGCGCAGGCTTTGGCTGTTTGTCTGACAGCCCCAGCCATCTGGGTGCTCAGCCAGAGTGGTGAGCGGGTGGCTGGACCCTCCTAAGACCAAGCAGATGGTCAGTGCATGCGGTGGTGGCTGTGTGGTACTGACTAGATACCAGTATACCCTATACAGACATATGGTGAGTACTGCCTAGTCTCAGGGAGCTGACTCCAGGCAACATGGCCTGTTGGTCTGGCTGTGCTGCCACTTGATTTTGCCTGTGTGCGGTTTTCAGTTGAAGTCTATTTGCCATAGAAGGGTTGATGGAGCCAGCGATGGAGACAGACGCGGGTGTTGACTCTCTGGGCTGGCAAGTTCCAGCTTCCCTGAGTGCTCAGGGTACGCTCAGAGCTACTCTTGGTATTACCTACTATTTGTGTTCGAGCTGCCATGTGGAGATCAGGACATTCACTGCGCACAGGCACGGAATAAAGAAATGGTCCTTGCCTCAGTGGGTGGTAGTTATAGCAAACGGAGCTAAATATAAATTGCACCGAGTACATCATCACGTGGAGAGTGCACTGTGCTACCCTGCACCACATGGAAAAATGTGAAATCAGTCACTCCTTGGGGTCTTGATCATTTAAAGCTTCCCCTGCCTCTCACCGCCTCTGTGTCAGGTACTCATGTTATATACTTTTCCATTTCTGTTTCTATCCTCTTGATTTAACTTCTTAATGCCTCCCCCCCATCTATTCTTGGTACAGCAGCATCTATGCAAACGTAGAGTAAATCCCCTGGCTCTGCATGAATTATTCTGGGTCAACAGTAATGTAAGTGAGCCCAGGCTCTGCGCTAAGCCCTCAGGAATGCAGCAGCTCCTCTGAGGCGGTGCAACCTGAAGGTCACCACCCTCTCCAGCCTCTGCCAGCCTGGCATTGACTCACACAGCTTAGCCAACGCGTGTCAGAAACAAGCGCCAACAGAGGAGCTGCAGTGCGATACGGACACCAGGCTCCTCTTTGCGTCCAGTCTCCAGAGCAGCCTGACTCCCAGGGCATGAGCTGCCTCAGACTGGGTCATGGTGTAGGACCTCTGCACTACTGGAGAATTGGGAGGCCAGGTGGGAAAATGGCATTTTTCCAAGCCTGGCTGGAGGGTGAGAACCTGGACAGGGGGCCAAGGGGAGTCCCAGTTCCGTAAATAACACCTGAAAGAGCCAAAGGAAAAGCTGGACCTCCAGCAATCCACACAAGAACTGGAGGGCTTGCAACCCCACAGCAGTTGTGGAGACATCCAGGAGCCAGGAGCTCTCTTTGCCTCAGCCCTCAGGGGTCTGGGCATGGCACAGAGATGAACCTTAGAGCCAGAAAGGTGCCCCGTCCCATCTAGGGCTGCTGTGGCTTGCAGGGCTCTTGCTCCGGCACTCAGTGCGCATAGGCAAGCAAAGGGATCTCTTACCCCTTGGGAGAAGTAGAAGGCAGCAATCCCCAGGGGCCAGAAGCAGCACAACATGGAGAAAAGGGCCAAGCCCAGGTGGTCCCGGGGGGGAAGCATCAGGAAATGGTCCTCACTTTCGCTGTCGCTGGAGGAGTCGCTCTGCAAAACCAGATGGATTCAGCACATGCCCGCCTCCCCGTGCCGCCCTGCAGGCTGCGTCTCAGCCCCTCTCCTCCCAGCTCCTGGCCCCCTCATATATTCTTGCACGTTTCCCACCTGCAAATTCAAGGAGTGAGTTTCAAAAATATTTTAGCCTCCTCAGCCCGGTTTGATAAGAAAAAATGTAGGTCAGCAAATTCAGGAGCAGAGTGGATTCTCGGCTCCCTGCCAGAGCAAATGCTGAGCTCGCTTGCTGGGGGTCTGGGATTTCCCTGGGAGATAGATAGTCTTAAACTGACATATCTTCAGCTTTGGCAGAACTGGCTGTTTGTCAGCTTAAACAAACTTAAACAAAGTGCCTTATCCCCATTAGGGACTAGGAGATCGATATCCTGCTAAACTAATTTAGCAAGTGAGGGAACGCGGTTGAATTGGAGACTCTATCACAGGGGCAACGTGTCCCATCCCCTTAGCGAGCGCATTGCTCAGAGCGGCTGTGGTCAGCCCTCCTGCCTTGGGGCACGGCTCGGCCAGCCGCACAGCAGCCTGGAAAGTGATGTGTCTCGGTAGGGAAGGCACGCAGAGGTGAGGACACCCCTGCTGCCATCTGAAAAGGTCACACCGGTGGCACTGAAAGCAGCAGAGCTGTGCTGGGTCATCAGACATCAGCTCCAGCCGGCTCTGGGGACCTGCTCCCACTTCTCAAGGTGCTGGGTGATGTTCCCAGCCTCTGCACCGCTGTTCCAGCTGTGGTGGGGCACAGAGCACAGCCTGAGGCTGCTTTGTCAGCTCTCATTCCTCCTTCGCAGGATTCATCCTGTATATATAAAGCTTTCTCTCGGCTGCTGCCATCAGGCATGTGAATTTTGCTGTTATGCAAGGACTGCTATTTCCCCTTAGCTCGAGTGCCACAGCAGCAGCAGGCTGCCCTTGTCAAAGGGTCCCCATACCCCAGGGGTCCTGCAGAGATGGTCCCACCTCCCCTTCACTCCCAGCAGGCGTGCAGCCAGGCTGCCCTCGGGGAAGCTGACCTCCTTCTGAGGTCTGCAGTGAGGAAAAGGGAACAGAAATGATCAGGAGGAAGAAGAAATACTGGGTGCACAGGGAGAGGCTGGTGAGGCAGGAGATGGTAGGGTTTGTGGGGGGAGGATCTGGGGAAAGAAGGGAGAATAAATGACCAAGATTTCGCGCCGATGGCCAGAGGAGGAGTTTGGTGCCATCCCACCTGGCAAAGCTCACCTCGTACTCCTGGAGCTCCTCTTCCTCCACCTCGTAGGACACAGTTTGGATGCGGATGTCGCTTTCTACCAGGCAGGACCCTTGCGTCTCCTGCCCGTCGGGACCTTCAGATGGAGCCTCTTTGCTTTCCGTAAAAGTGGTCTCGCAGCTTTCCGTCTTGCTGTCTTTGGCCTTGAGAGCAGTCTCATCCTTCATGAGGATAAAACTGGGGCCGTACAAGGCTTCAACAGCCAGCTGCAGGGAACTGGCATCCAGCAGCTGGTGAGTCCTGGCACCGCCAGTGTTTTGGAAGATGTAGGAATACAGTTTCCCTTGGCAGTGATGACTGGGGTAGTCCTGGCTTTGATGCTGGTGGTAAGAATAGCTGCTGCGAAGGTGCCCGTTGGCCTTGGCCAAGAGCGGGTTTTGGAGCTCACGCACGCTCTCCATGCTGCTGGCAGCAGAGGGGGGAGCGATCCTGCGGGAGCAGAGAGAGTGGGAGGGAGGAGGCTGTTATTTCAGCAAGGCAAGGGAGCAGAAAAGCCTCTCGCCCATGCAGAGCTGATGTCAAGATGAGGCTAGTGGGAACAGAAAGATGTGGCAATGCCGGAGGAAAAAAGAGCCCTCCCCACCTCTCCACAGCTTGAATGCTATCTCGGCAAACTGAGCATCTCTTCATCTCTCCCCAGCTGGTAGTAAGATAAGGATGCAGCCCTGCAACAAGATCATCTGATTCAGGCTGGATTAAGATGAGGATTTGCTGTATCTATAATGCATCTTGAGACGGCCACGTGCAGCCTGACAGGAAAGGACCTACTGCATCTTTTCTGCTGGTTCATAACGCGTGTTGCGATAAAGCCTAACAGACAGCACAGAAGTAGATAAGAGGCTGACAGCCACTGGAGGGGCCTCCCTGACTTCCCAAAGCGGAGGGTCGCACGGCGAATTACAGCCCCCCAGGCGCTACACGTGCGCCTAACTGGCTTTCAGGTACCCCGGAGGTTTTCTAGGACTCTTCCAAGGCTGAGCTGGGGTGAGAGCAGCAAGCCATCGAGGGAAGGCAGGAGGGTGCTGTGAGGACCTGGAGGTGGTGTTCAGGCTGGTGTGGGGAGTGCTGGATGCTCAGCCAGCCGTGCGGAGCAACACGGAGGCATGTGGAGGTTAAAGGGGAGACCCAAAGGGGTTTGACAATTTCAGTAAATGACCCATCACATCAGAGCCCTGTTTAAACCAGCGCCAGCCCTGGTACAGCAGCAGCCGTGAAGCCCTGGCTCCGGGCCACCAGCTTCAGAAAATGCTGAGTCCAAATGGGATCCTCAGCCACAAATGTCAACATGGGCTTCTTCTTCAGGGAAATTCACCCCCCTCTCCGCTCCTCCATTTCAGAGTGCTGAAACCTTGTGCTGCTTTTTTTCTTTTTGGCATTAAAATGCCTGAGATGAAATATTTCATCCCCTTTTCTTCAGAGGAACGTTTGCTATTTTGGCTTCCCAACACACCTTGGCACAAAGAAAATGTGTGGTGAAATATCAGCATTCCCCAGGAGAGAGAAACAATTACTACGCTCTTCAGTACCAGAGCTCTGTGTTTTACAGCCACTCTCTAGCACATTCCGAGCTCCTAGACTGTGCCACCTTATTGCCTTGCAACCCCAAATGTTCCTGCCCTCCTTAGAGGCTTCCATCACTGCCTCCTCTGCAGGATGCTGTGTAGCAGAGACATGCTTCCACCTGCTATACGGTTCCCTGAGGTGCACTAGGCTTTCTGATAGAAAGCACATCACCATGGCTTTAAATCTGTCCTCAAGAAGAAAATACAAATAAAGAATTTGGAGCTGAAGACTCCAGAGAGTGAAAAGCCCAAGTGGTTCCATCCCCTTGGCCAAACTCTGCTGTACCACACAGGTTTGAGCGCCGTACCCAGTTATAAATGGTCCTGTCGATGGGCTTTGTCCTGGCAGTGGTTGTCACATTTTGAAAAGCTGCTCAGGAAAATGGAGCCGTTCAAAAGCACTCTCATGCTGCTAAAACTCTGCACATTTTGGTGAATGCCCTCCACTTCTCCCTCCCCAAAACCATTCTCTGCTTTCTGCAGTCTCCCACCTTACTAATAAAACCTGTAATGGCTCATGCAGCAGATGGCCATGAAGTATTTTCAAAATATTTAAGGGAGATGCATATTTGCAGCACAGACGGTTTTATTTCCTGCACAGACCCAGAGAATCTCAAAGCTTCATTCCGGTTTTCAGGCAAGGAAAGCACAAACCTCCTCTTTGCTTACCTCCACATGCAAATTCGATTTCAAATAAAATATCTTGTTTTTTAATGAAACAGTAAGGAGACACCACTCACTGAGTGTCATTTGAGAGCAGCAGCCCAAGCAGGAGCAGAAGCCCAGCTCTAGCAAGAGAAAGTTGACAGTTTTGGTAGGGCATCCATGCCTCATCTCAAGAAATGTTTCTGGCAGCAACCTAGGGTAGGGAGGGATGGGATCTTGCTGGGAGCTGCTGGAGGGAGCTGGCTCCAAACATGCTGAGAAATGCCAGCAGATGGGCAGCGGGCAGGCTGCTGGCCACTGGGCAGCGGGCGCTGTCTGCGTGGGGGTCGCTGCTCTGCTCACTTCGGGTCTTCAGCAGGGGTTAGAGGAGGGGCAGAGCTGTGCGGCAAAGCCGTATGTTCACAGCAGCAAGTGCTGGGAAACAGAGTATGGCAGGGGGGAAGAAGGGAAAGGAGCCATGAGGAATTGGAAATCTGAAAGGCAGCTTGGGAGGCGGCAGGTATCACAGACCAGGGTGGGAAGAGTGCATCTATGCAGCTAGACTGCTGCTGGACACAGACTCTGCTGACTTTGGGCATCCTGAAGGGGCTGGCTGGTGGGAGATGGCTGGCTGACCTGGACCTGGGGGGAAGAGGCAGGGGGGATTTGCAGGTAGCAGATATCCCAGGGTGAACACATCTTGGAAGAAGAACTATGGGTAGGAAAAGAAACAGCAGGAAAATACTGCTGAAGCATGGGGAAGTCTCTGTGAATGTGGGCTGGGCAGGGCTGAAGTCTTTGCCCTGCGGGAGCAGGGAAAGCCCAAACCTCTCTGGTCCCTCCAACTGCCCCGGAGCTGTCCCTAGAGCAGGGCTCTATGGAGGCTGCTGCACTGCACACAGCGTGGACAGGGCAGGGCTACAGCTAGAAGATTTCAGTCCATGCTAGTCTGGTACCCTCTGGGATTATAAAAGATTTATCTGTACTACACTCTCTTTTTCCTGCTGACTTTCAGTCTTGGGAGTCAGGGACGACAGTCTCCCTGGGAACAGGATGGGGCAATAACAGGGCTGCAGGGACGAGGGGAAAAGTGCAGAAGGAGATCTCACTATGCTTCTCCTAAATAGGCAAAGGGACCACCGAGTGCAGCCCTAGCACCCAGTCCTGGCATTTGTCAGCAGTGGGGAGGGGATGCCGAGGGCCAGCGTCACAGCATGCCTGCGGCAGCATGCTCAGCCCCGCTGGAAAGCAGCCAGGCTGTAACCTCCTTCTCTGATAGCTGGTGTGAAGAGTCCCCATGCCAGGGGTGTCAGAGATGCTTCCCACTCCTTAGTCACCAAGATCCCAACATCGCATAGAGACCATGCCTGTGTGCCCCAAGCACACATGCTTGTGCGCAGCAAACAGTCTGGGTTTGCAGGTGGAGACGAGGGCTATCAAACCTCTAGAGATGATATAAGAGAAGGAATGGCAGGGAGGGTCAGGACCAGCACCATGTGCACAGGTGCAGGGAAGGACAGAGCCAAACCAGCGCTGCCATCATTCTCAAACCCCACTTGGATTATCTGGATCCTGTGGTGAATTTAGCCACACAGGGACTTAATAAAGTAAACCTGGTAATAA
>JAVJGI010000063.1:64321214-64346341 GCA_035590275.1 Ibycter americanus
GCCGTTTCCCCTCCTGCTGCGTTGGGTAGCGCGGCAGGAGCGCTCTCCTCCTGCCGGCTGCGCTGCCCGGCGCGCAGCCCTGCCCCAGCCAGGGGGACACCCGGCGCCGGCCAGCGGAGTTCAAAGGAAAAGGATAAACGAGATTTCTCCCTGCCGGTGCCGGAGGTGTGTGTGTGTCAGGCTGCACCCCCGGGGCAGGCGGCTCCTTTGCTGGCTCAGCCAAGTGTTTTTCTGCCCTGCTCCGTAAGGACCCGGGTGGGATGCTGATTTGCCTCACGCACACCTGGGCATCACTCCGTTTAGCGGAGTTAATCCAGATTGGCGCCAGCGCAGCCGGAGTCGACGCCGCAGCCCCCACATCCTTCCTGCACGCACCCCCCCGCCATCCCAGGCAATGTCCCGGGGAGCCCGTGCTGCTCCCCCATGCCCCGGCAGCTCCCAGAGCCCTGCACTATCCTCCCGCTCGCTCCTAACCTCCCCCAGTGCCCCCCCAGCGGCTCCCCCCAGCTCAGGAGCACTGGGACAACTGCTGGCAGATACACACACGGCTGAAGCCTGGTCCAGCCGGGGGGGACCTGCTGGAGCGTGGGCAGGGAGCTGCCTGCCATCACCCATCCATCCCCAGTGCTGCTCTGCCAGGAGCAGACCGTGCTGGGCAGACCCAGGTGTGACCCACGGCCACTCGTGCCCACCACCCACACTACCCGGCAGGCACCCCTCGCAGCCTGCACCAGGGCCCCCTTGGGACCACACCGTGGCTTCTCAGCCCAACGTGCCTTTCTGGAGGTCCAGGCTTGTCTCTAACACCTCCCAGCTTCTTCCAGGTGCTGCGCTGACAGGTGATGGGTTATGCGCTAGGGCAGGCAGGTCCCACGGTCCCATTTCCAGAGGGGCTGGGGCTGGGGCTAGGGGACGAGGTGGCAGGGCAGACTCCCCTCTGCTCCAGCTCCCAGAGAGGTGCGAGTCTTTCCAGTAGCAGCAGCGAGATCCTTTTGCAAAACCAAAGGGGCAGGATTACGTGGGCTAACGACAGGACCAAAGTGCCTGCATTCCCCAAAGAACCAGTGGCGGGTGGCAAGCTTTCCCTTCTTGGGGGAAATCTGTGTGTCCCATTGTTGGCATCCCCCAGCAGGTCTAGGAAAGATGTGAGCCCAAAATGCTTCCCCCTGCCCAGGCTGGTGGCCTCAGCTGGGAGGCTGTCTTCCAGGATGTGAGCCGGAGCACAAAACTGCTGCTGTGAACAGAGTGATCCCCAGGGAAAAGGTGTCCCTGTTGGCCAGACCCAGCCAGCATAGCTTGAGAAGGGAATAGTCCATCCCCCTGTTCCTGGGGAGTGGGACAGTCAGGAAAGGGCTTGAGATGCAGCAAAGGAGGTTTGGCATCTCCATCATCCATACTGTCGGTCTGGGTTAGAGGCATCCTTTAGAAATGGCCTGGGCATGGTGCAGATGACTTGTAGTGGCCCCTCCAGCTCTGGTGACTCCCACTCAGCCAAACTCCCAGCAGGAGTGAAGCAAAACCCCAGTTGCGCACGCCCCAGGATGCTGGGCTCTTTCCAAGCAGAGCCCAGGTCCCCCATCCCGTGCGGGCGTGGGGTGAGCTGCAGCCCTGCGAGGAAGCAGGGGAGGCAGCAAGACTTGCCATTGCATGGCCCGGAACAAGGAGGTTTGGTGGCAATTGTCTTCCGCTGCTGAAAGTTCCCTTAAGAGTCCTGCTCGCATCCTTGGAGCCTGTGGGTGTGCGGTGGGCTGGAGCTCAGCCCCCCACCGGCTGCCCGCTTTCCGGGTCCTGTTGTTTGCCTCAGTTATCAGAGCCCGTGCAGCCCTGTCCAGCCAGCGTGCACTAATTAATGGCAAACAAAGAGGGACCCATCACAAACAGACAGCCTTTTGGCAAGGCTGGAGGGGTGGTGGAGGTGAAGGGAAGAGAGATGTGGGCTTGAAACCCCTTCTCTCTGTGCCATGGAGGACCCTGAGAAAAAACCTCAGTTGCTGGATGAAGCATCTTCATCCATGGCTTGGCAAGACCCAGAGAGCTGCCTTGGCTTTACGCAGTGCCAAGGTGCCAAGGCACCTTGCAGAAGGTGAGTGGGTGAGCAGTGAGGATGGCTGATGGAGGCAGCACTGCCACCATGGTGTGCACGGTCACCTCTGCCACAGCTGCCCCTGCACGGGCCCCGACACCTGCTTTCGTCAGCTGGGGTGGCTGCTCTGTCCTTCGCCAGGGCTGCACACATCGCTGGATTAACCCGCAGGCGCTGCGATTGCCCAGCGGGGCAGGGGATTAGCCCTCAACAACTTATACAGATATATTGCTTAGCAGCAGAGCTGCAGCACTGTTTCTCCTGCTTTAATGGTGATAAGGCAACATTAGCATCCCAAACCAAAGTCTCTCAGACCTCCGGTGGCTCTAAGAAATGCATGCATGCACAGATATTATACGTATATGCTAGTGCTTATGGAGGGATGGCAAAAACCAGCCTAAGCGATGTGGTTTGGGGCTTTGCTTTTGTAACCACAGCCACTCAGTCCAGATTAGAAGAGGGGCAGTGTCTCTGGGAGGTGACATGAGGCACAAGTGCTGTGTGACCTAGAAGAGTTGGTCAGAGATGAACCACCTTGGGGGCACTGAGGAAAAACTGCGGGTTGGAAACTCTCCTGCCTAGAGAAGGAAAAGGGACAGACTCCAAAGGGAGTGCAGCAAAACGCACGGAGCCTCCTGTTCCACTGAAACTTCTTGTCATATTTGAGCATCTGCTGGCATGAGTGAAAGGAAAATGGTATCAAAATGGCCCTTTGCTCTCAGCTGCGAGGGAGACCTCTGGCAAGAGCCCATCCAGCAGAAGGAAATGAGATCTCATTACATGACATATTTGCTGACACAGTATCACACTGGACTTGTTACACCAGCTAAATGATGCCCCTCTTCAAAAAATAATTAGAAAAAATGTTGCCATAGGCATAAAATATGCAAGGAAAAGGCTGTGCTTGTGTTTCAGGGCTGCCTCGCACGGCAAGGTGGGGTTTTGTTTTTGATTATGTTCTCTCAAACATTAAAACCTCCCTGCCAATGTGTCCTGAGCTTCACATGCTTCATCTAACTACAGACATAGCAACAGATAAATATGCCACGACAAATTTGGTAACATTACTTTATTGACAGCCAGAAAAAAAACCACCCCAGATCACTCGAGACTGAAAGCCTGAACTCCTGCCAAACAGTCTCAAGCGAAGAGCTGAGATGAAAGATTTCGCGCCAGAAAGGGACAGAAACTACTAAAACCCCCAATAACTGGAAGGCATCTGCAAAGTTGAGGGACTCAGCTGCAGAGCATCCTCAGAGTAGCAGAGACAGAGAGTGGAGACACGATGAAAGGGAAACAAATCACACTTGAGGCAACTGGACGTTGCTGTTCGGGCAGCTGCATCAAGCGGGACCAGAGGACATCAGGCAGGACCTGCTCGTCAGAGGCACCCGGTGCCCCTTGTGCCGGCAAAATAAGTGGGGGGATTTGAAGTGCTTGTTTAGGATGACTGGGGGACCACTGAACAGATTAAAGTTGTATTTGCAGCTATTAAAAATGATAAGATTCGTGAAATCTAGAGAGGAGAGAGAAGCTTCAGAGGGATCAGCCAAAGCTAATTAATTGGGCAGCGTGATGGGAGAAGAAATTAAGCGTGGACAAGGAGAAGGTAAAGCATATTGGAAGGAACAGCTTCAATGCTTCATAATCACTAGTGATTTCTAAATTAACTGGAAGCATGAAGGGAAAAAAAAAAGATGTGGGTGTATCTGTGGACAATAGAGTGAAACCATCTGGTTAATGTACAGTGGTGAGGAAAAAAAACCCCAACATGCTGTCAGTTTGCTTTCATAGAGGGATACAGAAAATAACAAAAATATTACAGTACCGTGTTGGTAGTGAGTCAGCTGTTACGGATAAGTTGAGTTTTTTCGATTAGAAGACAGAATCAGATCATTTATAGTGAGAAATACAGTTAAAAAACCCCTAAAGTCTTCTCTAAAAGTGAAGCGCCAAGCCCTGGAGTGCAGAGTGAAGTTTTTAAGCATTTACAAGAAAATCTGGCCATTTAGGAGACACCAGTAAGCAAGGCATAAGCTGCAGGTCCCTTACAAAACATAGCACCCAGTACCAGATTTTGTCATGCCTCTGATATGATTAACACCTGATAACAAAAACGTCTCCAACTTTCCGTGTAGTTAAAGCTCCCAGAAGCCCATGTCTGCAATATATTTGAATAGCATCCTTCTGGGATTAGTGTCATTTTCCTCCCTCTCAGTAAACACTGGCTTCAGAGGAGGCTGAAGACCAAAAGGCTTCAGTGCAGAAGAATCCATGGGGGATGTCCCTTCTTGCCCACCCCTTGCCCCGCGTTGCCCATGGCCCTGACAGCATCTCATGCAGCCATGCCGAAGCGGGGTTCTCCCTACCCCTTGCCAGCGGTGCTGGGGCAGTATTCAGGCTGCTGGGCACAGCAGATGATGGATGGGGCAAGGCAGGTGTCTTTGGAAAGCTATTCAAAGCACCTGAATTCTGTGGTAATTAAGCTCTCAATTAACATGCTGTGAATAGCCACCCAGTGGGCCCTTTTCCTCGGTTCGGCTAGGGAGCCTTGTTGGATGCCTGAAGTATGTGGCAGCATCTCCAGCTCCTCACAGCGTAGGAAACTCCCATCCTCCCGGATAGTCGCTTGGATGCCTGTCCCACTTGGGATGACAGGACATGGAGATCATTACAGAAAAGGGAAAGTCCTTGTGAGGGCAAGAGACCTCCATGAATCCCAAATGGAGTTGGTGCTCCTGGACCAGAGCCAGCCGAGGTTTAGGCTGGGAGGGCAGGGGAGCAGTGAGGGATGTGCAGGGATGTGAAGGGAGGCAAGGAGGGAGAAGGAGGTGATGTGTACGGTATGGGTGCATGCACGTTATGTGGGGGATGTAGCGGACATCTGGAGGATGAGTGGAATAAGGAAGGGAACCCTGTGTGCTGTCTAGCTGCTTTGCATCGCTCTGGCAAAGCAAAGCAAGTTCTAAACCCAGAATAGCTGGTCCATATGCTTTGGCTGCTTTCGCCCGCAGCCAGAGCCTTGTGGTAAATCCAGCCATGAAAGATAACAGTCTCTTTAAAAAAACAAAGCTGAGCTGGTGGGACTACCTGTCTGCCATGGCTGACCTGGGTACGGTCCTTCCAGCCTGCTGCACTGCGATTCTGCAACCATGCCGTGTTTGCATGGTGTCACTGAATGGCAGAGCTGAGATTGCCATTAAAAATGAAACTCTGAGTTACGAAGAGGATCAAGGGGAAAAGCCACACAACCCCACACCTGTACTCCCAGGTGGCTGGTACCAAAAAAGCTCAGTGAGCTTCAGCTGTAAAAAATGTGAGTGTGCCTGGGCCAGGGAAGAATGTTTGAGACCTGTCTGTGCACTTCTACATCCTATTATGTTGAGTTTAGGGCATAAACTGAAGACTTCACTCTGAGGCAGCTCTTCTCAAGAACAGAAGTCTGTGACACGTGCTGGTCTGGCAAACCTTGCCCAGCTCCCATCAGGATGGAAGTGAGGTCAATGGCTGACGGACATGATTCAGCCTTCCTGCTACCAGGGCTGGTTCTGCTGCTGGTACAGGCTGCAGCCACTGGTCCCGGGGGCCTTGGAGGGCAAGAAGAAAGTAGCAGGACTGAGCCGTGTTTTGGGAGAAGATGATGGTGAGCGAATTCCTCATGTCCCACAACTGCCTTTGAGCCAACAGGATTAAATCCTGTAATCTCACAAGGGCCTCATCTGTGATGCTTCACTTCCTCAAAGGTTCATCTACTTCTTTTTCCTGTTCCCTGTCATCTTTCAGAGTCGTCCTGCTCTGCCCAAAATGGCCCGTGCTGAGCGAGGCTGTGCCCCAGCCTGCGCCCACGGGCACACGGGCAGCCGCAGCTGCTGGGGGCTCTCAGGCTCCTCCGTGCCGCGCTGCAGCTGCAGAGGGTTTAAGTCCAACCCCAGCAGCTACCTGCGGTGGCAGTCACCTGCTGGAAAGCAGGTCCTGTACTGACTGATTGCTGAATAAAGCCTCTGTAGAGGCTGGCAGACTGAAGCCTGGGGACCCCCTGACTCAGCTATTGGCAGGAGGCAAAGTCTCTGGAAACGAACCTTTCCAAGGCTGCTGAAGCCCCAGAGAAAGGCAGGCGGCCGGGTTTGGAAGAAGATGCCAAGGTGCAGCTGTGTGAGAACGACAGTGACTTTTCCCATTTGTGCCTGGGCCCTTGCTGTCTCTGAGGAGGGGCAGTGGTGGGCTGCATCCCTGTCCGTGGGATCCCGCAGCCTCCTGCAGACCCTCCAGCATCCCCCTGCCCTCTCCTGTGCTTGTCTCGTGGGCAGCTGGGTGCATGAGGCAAAATCCACTTCACGGCTGGGGTGGGGAGCAGATCTTCACTCCCGTTGCAAACCCCCGTGCACACAGACCTGCAGATCTTGGGGCTTCTCCTGTTTTCCTCCTTCCTGGTATCAAGCCTCTGGGAAGCTGGTTGTGAACGTTTTAAGGAAATTCAGCTCGGCAAGCAGAAGGACTTTGCCCCCTAAACACTTAAAAAATATTGAAATTCACTTGAATAAGCAAAAAAATGACTGAACTGTCATGCATGAGGCACATGAATCATCTTCAGGGAGGAAAGCGATCCTGGTGATGTCTGGGCTTGAAGTAACAGTAGTTAACATTATAATGACTCATACCACATATGCGTCACATCGCTTTTCATTAAGAGCAGCATTCTGGTGTCCTGTGACTAACTGGAAGCTGGAATTGTGGTCCTAAAGCCTTGGGCTGGGGACTTGTCTTGCCCGTATGTTCTGGCTGAGTGCCATTATCAGCCATCAAATATTAAATAATAATAATAATAACTCTCAGATCAAACACTTCATTCAAATGACAAAATGAGATGGGCTTTGGAGCTGCTGTCCCCAGGGAGCGTCATGGCTTTAATAGGAAGAAAATGGATAAATTGAGGGCAGGCACCTCCAGAGAGGCCTTTCTTCTGCTCTTGGCTCATTAATGTCAAGCCAGGCTCTGCAGCCCATTTCTGATCTTCAGACAAGGTCGAAATTTCCATTTTTCGTCTCTCCACAGAAGGACCTCGGTTTCCTTGTCAATAACCCTATGTCCCCCTCAGCACCCTCCCAACAAATCTTTTGATCTGTGTAAATCCCCTCTAGCAAGCCACAGATGTCACCTCCTGCAGCCCAAGCCACCCCAGCAGCATCACCCAGAGCAGCCCGTGTCCCACCAAGCCTCTTGGTTTGCCCGTGCTTGCCAGGAGCTGGAGCTAGCAGTGACCCCTCGCCCTGCGAAGCCGGGGTCTGGAGCCTGGAGGAGTTTGGGGTGACAGAGGTGGAGGTGTAATGGTGGGCAAGAGATGCAATACAAGGATGGATGAGTCAGGGAGGGAGAAACGCAGGGGGAGTCAGGGAATGAATTAGTGGCGAGTAATTGAGGACAACCTCAATTTTTTGAGGGCAGCAGCTGCAGCTTTTGTGGGCTCAGGCCATTGTACCTGGCCAGGGGAGGTGGCAAGGCTCTGGAATGATGCCACCTCCCTCAGCCAGGCCAGCCTCCTCCAGCATCTAAGCCTTGCTGCTGCCCTGTGAGCTCAGTCAGATGATTTTGGAATTTGCTTTCAGTCTGCTGGTTGTGGTGCTGGACTGCGGTGAGCCCAGCCAAGGCAGTGCTTGTGGACTATTGCCTCTGCTCTGATGACAAAATGCTCAGATTACATCAAAAATTGATGAGTGGTGGGAGGAAATTGCCAGGAAAGTGGAAGTGAAGGTGAGGAGACCCCCAGGAACAACCTGCCATAGGGAAAAATGGGAGAGATGCAGCTCTGGGATATGAGCCAAAGATGCACAGGCTCCTACACCACAGCTATGCTTTGTTGGTAGCATAAGTCTGCTCCCAGAGGACCACCACGGGCTTTGAGGCACACCTAATGTCACTTGTTGGCCATGGTTGCCTTGTTTCAGTGCTGGTAGAACTACTGCACCCATTCAGGGCTGGAGACCTCCAGGGGGGTTTGCAATGAGCAGTTCCTAAAGCGACTGCTGGAGCCTGCAGAAGGTCACAGGCTGGGTACCACAAGAGGTTGTGCAAACACCTCTGCGCGGCTTGGAAACACCCCTCCTGCCCAGACCTGCCTTGTGATAAGGCTCTGGAGAGCTTGGTGCATGGGATGGGTGGGAAGCTCTGGTGCAGGGCAGCAGCAGAAGTGCCTATAGCAAAAGCGCTACTTCCTATGGACATCCATGGAGTCTTGTGTTCTCAGGGCAATGGCTCCTCCAGGCTCTGGGCCCTGCTAAAGCTTGTGCCATCAGCTTAAGACCACTCTTCATAACGAAATTGTCCTCCAGCACGACAGCGTTGGACCTGGGTGCGAGCAGGGTAGACAAGGGATATGCTGGAGTCACTGTATCAAACTGCATGAAGAGAAAAAACCACAATCTGGAAGATATTTGTGTGCTAAAATCACTTTACCCCCCTCCAATCTGAATGATACACACCAGCCAGCCAGATTTTTATCAACCTTTACAAAACATACCACCTACGGGCCGAAGGAAGCAAGAGAAAATACATCCCAAAGGGTAGTATTCGCATGGAAAGTGATGAACTACCAAAAGAAATGTGCTTAAAAAAGAAGCTCCCTCTCGATCGTTGCAGCGGGACGAGGACAGTGCTGTCCCTGCTGAAGAGCAAGCGCTACTATGGGTGGTACTGATGCACCATCTGAAATCCATGGCAGGCCAATAATCATTCACATCAGCTGCTGAAATACCTTGTAGGGGCTAGATTAACAGGAGGAAGAGTCTTACAGACCTTGGGAGGTGAGATTGCCTGGAGTTAGAGGCAAAAATACAATAGCAGCGGGGTTCAGAGGGAGACAGTGGTGATATAAATTGCCCATTCAGCTTTGCCTCTGTAACCCCAGGACAACCCCCTAGCTGGACCTGTGACAAGGACAGCATCTGCAACCATTTTGGTACCACACTGACTCAGACCAGCTCTAAGGTACTTTCAGAAGCAGGCAGGCTGTAGTGGGGAGCTTTAATCTAAGGAGAAGTAGCCAATATATTTGTTTTCTTGTGGATGCTCAGCTGTAGCAGCCAACTGTGCATGAAGTCTGTGCAGCTGCTTGTTTTTTATTTGGGTCCCTTTTCAGGGTTATAGATTTAGCTGTACCAATAACTGCCTCAACCTCAGACTAAAGATCATTTATAAACAGGAAAGTATTTCAAGTGTTGAGTGTGCCAGGCTATGACATAAATGGTAATAGTTTGGAGGGACTGCGCCATAATCAATTGACTTAAGGTACTGTTATCTGTGAGGCGGTTAAAGATGCAAATTCAGAAGCACATTTCTAAAAGGTAGGAATATAAAATCAAAATGTTTTACAAGCCCCTCTGGCTCTCCGAAAGCCATCGATGCATTTCTAACACAGCATGTTAAATCCATCAGCACAAATAGCATCACGGCTGTCCTGAAGGGGCCTGCCCTTCTCCTCCACCTCCCTGCACGTGCAGCCCTGTGGGCTCAGGGCCACAGCTCTGGGCCTGAGAAGGTAAGACCTGAAGACCAAAACGACCATGTAGCTTCTGGATTGAGCTGTCCCAGCCAGGGTCACCTCATAACGACATGTCCAGGACATGTGGCTGGATGTTGTTCCCAACTGCAGCATCTCTCAGCTGTCCAAAGGTCAAGTATTTTTAAAAACAAGCTTCTGCTGCAGACTGATGGGCCAGCTTTGCAAATTCACTCTGACCAGGCTCTTCACAGCTAGTTATCACACCACACCAGTGCGCTTTCAAAGCATGGGGGTCCTGCAGCAGCTCTGCCAGCCCTGGAAACCAGGGAGGTGGGGTCCCAAAGAGCATTCTGTTTGGTTTTCCCCGAGTTGTGCAATTTGCGCAGGCTTTACCCTGATTTACTGCACCCATTGATGACCTTGTGAGAGCAGTAAACACCCGCATGGCCATTTGGTTCAATTACTGTAATTCCTTCTCCACATGGCTTCTCCATCGCGCCTTGCAGGTTGTTCTGGAAGCGGCAGCGTGCTGGCTTGCTGGCTGGAGCTGCAATGATCGTATCGTTGTCACTTCTGCTGCATTTAAAGCACTGGATTGACTGACTTGGCCTCACTAGACCTTAAAGCCTTCACCAGCATTTATTGCGGACATCCTAAAGTCCTGTCCACCATCCACACAGGAGCTGCCTGCCAAATCTCGTCAAACCTCTGTCCTCACCTTAGCCTACTCTGCTCCTTCAACATTGCTGCTATAGAGCAAGAAGGTCTGGTATTATCCTTGTCACTCACTTGGCTGCAATAGGGACTTCAGTAAATACCATTTTCTAACACATGAAGATGGCAGTGACAGGCAATACGCTGGCAGCAGGTATTGCATGGACAGGAAAGAGGGAAATGTGGGGTGCAAATCTGGGATCCGGCACACAATGGCACAAAGCCAGCCGCAGGAGGAGTGCCTTCAGGAGAGCTCAGAGCTAAAGCGGTCAGGAAGAGCAATCAGGAGCTAAACAGAAGAGAGAGGAAGGATAAAGTCTGGGAGGTGAGGATAAGACGTTTAAACCTGACTCAAGAAGTAGCCAACAGAGAGAAAGCCATCGATGCCACATCATGGTGACAGAAGCAGGTGCCGTTTGGCATAGGCTGAAGGAGGCAGAGATAGAAGGGCACAGTTGGGGGCTGCAGGGCAGGGGCTGTTAAGACATGACTTTGACCAGTATCTGGGTTAGAGCAAGGGTTGTCCATGCAGTGGAGCAAGCCAGACCCTAGAAAAGCCAGGTACAACAGATTGGTAAGTCTTGGACATGGGCTGGGTGTGCAGGGTGAGGGATGGAGGCTGAATGAAGGTGCCCACACAAGCTTCAAGCTTGGGTTGCAGGGAAAGGAGCATCACGGGGAGAATGTCACCCTGCTGGTACGGTAGGTTTTTAGCATTCTCACCATCGCATTTTTCCCTCCTGCTCTGCACCAACTTCCTTTAATTTGCTCATTAAAGGGAGCTGAGTTATTACAACAAATTGTGGCATTTTCTTTTTAAACCTGTGAAAAAGCTAGAGCCCTGAAATTGCCCTGAACGCTAATGGGTACAATCCTGGCTCAAGCAAGTTATTGGCAAGCTTCTCACTGACTCCTGTGGAGCCAAGATTTCACCTCAGATGGAGGCTATCTTTCAATTAAATGTATTACTCTTTAATGTTCATTAAAATTCTGTTTAATCCAGGCTCTACAAGGGGCAAACCCTGAAATTCATTAAGAATTGTATAAAAATCAAGCGTGAAGGTACCCAGTCAGGAGAAGTGCCTCATTGTAGAGGTTGAGGAGTGTCATCAATGTAAGGACAGGTCCAAGGAGTGGGACAACCTGGTGCTGGAGCCCACTGGGAATATGAGCTCCCAGGGTATGAAAAGCTGTGGAGCTGGTGGGGCGCCCTCCAGCTCTGCACGACTTCACTTCGGTAGCTCCTTGCCTTTTCCAAGGGTTCCAGTGCTGAGGCAAAGAAGGGCAGGCAAAGGAGGCAGTATGGAGCTACAGCTGCTGCAAAGCGCCCAGCTAACACCCTTCCCCCTGCTTCACCCTCTCTCCTTCCTTCAGCATCCTTCAGGTACCCACCCAGCCACGGGCTCACTCCTGTCTGTGGGTGCTTCCCCTGCCTGCCATCCCCGGCAGCTCAGCCCACAGCCATGCTGTGGTCACAGGGCAGTCTGGTCCCCATGACCCCACAGGTCTTGTCATTGCCATCCCAGCCTGTTTCATGTCCATCTGCCATCCCCCAAAGCCCCTCCCCAGAAAAGCCTCAGAGGAGCACAGCCATCAGCAGGGAGTGGCCGCTGCCTGTCCCGTGCAGGGGTAGAAGCCAAAAGCTCCACTCAGCCAGGGGTCCAGTGACGATCACTCACCCTTCCCTGCTTTCAGAGGCTGGGAGTGCAAAAGAGAAAACACTCTACGTATGTGAGAGAGCTACCACAGCACCTTACCAGCTGTGGGGGCTGTCACAGGTATCCCTCCCAAGGACCTCAGATGCATCCCTGACACTGGGATGCTGCAGCACCTGCCTGGGGAGCTGGGCTGGTGCTCGGCTTCCTGAGACCCCTCCAGGCTGGAAGCATCCCAGAAGCTGGATCCAGCTCGCAGGCTGCCTGTGTGAAAGGAGGATGAGTGTGGTAGGCAAACACAGTACCCATCCTGGGTGGCTGCTGCCCACCCTCCTCCAGCATGCTGCCTGGCTTCAGAGGGCGTGCTAAGCACCCATGTGCAGCTCCTTCCCCTTCATGGTACTTTGGCCTCCACTCGTGCGACAGGAGGGCACCCAAGATGCCCCAAGTCACCCAGAGGCCACCATATTTCTGAAGTAAACCAGCCCCGGTTCTGTGCTTCACCCAACGAGACCCTCCATCCCTGCCACAGCCTGCGCTTCATTGCACACCTGTGCAAAGCCCCACGGGCTGCTTGTGACTTGGCATCTGGCATCGGATGGTGCTTTGGGCTTCAAAACCCACACTCACCGAGCCATGGAGGGAACACCCCGAGAAGTTGCCCAAGGGTTTGCCATTACCTGCCAGGAGACCAGCCCCGTCTGGCAGCAAGCAGGCAGCTGGCAGGGAGAGCCAGCGCTCGCAGACCTGACATTAGTGGCTGGGATAAAAAACCTGGGGGCTGCCAAACTGATGAAATTGTTCAGAGGCTGGAAGAGAGAGAAATGAAATGAAAGAAGCTGGCCAGGTGAGCTCTGTGAGGACCGCATCGTGCTGCAGCAGGAGAGCCGGGTGCTCCTCCAGGCTGAGGGCTTGGATCCCATCATGGGATTAGAGGCACTTGGCCAAAGAGCTAATGAATCACCTCAACTGGGGAGCTGAACCCCAGATACCATAGTATTTTCTCAAAATGTGAATCAAAGTGCCTCGGGTCTGTCCGTTAGGTCACTTTCATTTCAGTGCAGGCATCTGAGATTCTCCACCTGTATTTGCAGATGCTGTGATTTCATATGTGTCTTCATGAGGCTTGTATAAATAAAAAATATTTCTTCATCAAATAAGTATGAGTGCATTTTTCACAGGCTGCAGCTTTAGGTGGTTTCTCAACCTCTGTGAGAAGCCCAGCTCTGCCACATGTTAGACAAATGATTTTTCTCTGTCCCTTGTGTTTCTCTGCATCTGTTAATTCCTTTACTTTTATTTCTAAAAGCTGTCCCATCAGGCTGAATGACTGCTAAATCCCTGTTCTCTGTGTTCTGCAACCCAGATTTAACCCTACGAGCACCACTGCCGCCTGAAGCCAGAAGCAGGCTGCCAACAGCCCCTGCTCCCTCTCCTCCCAAACATCAGCTGCCTTTCCCAGCCATAAAATATTGCTGGATGAAATATGTTAGGTTCCCTTGATCAATAATCCATCAGTACTCCTGAGCACCAGGGAAGCAGCCAGCTTCTGCCTCTTGAAGCTAATTCCCAGAGAGCCATTCCCCTGTCTCCCCTGTTACTCTGCCAGAGCCTGTTTCTCTCCATCCCTCCCTTGTCCCTCTGTCATTTCCAAACTCTAGCACAGTTCTTCCTTGTGTTAGTTGTATTTCCCTCAGCTGCGTCTATATTTCTCTTACTTCTTGCTCTCTACCTCTTCTCGCTTTCTTCTTCCAGCCTCTCCCCTCTGCTTCCTCCTTACTTCTATCTCTCAGTAAATTGTATACTGTCATTTACAACTGTAATGATGATGAAAGACCCAAGATGTGGAAATAGCAGGCGCCAGTTCCCTCCCTGCCCCTTCCCCCCTCCCTGCACACCCCAGGCATATTTCATTTTTCCAGCTCTCCTGCAGCCAGAGCAGCGGAGCACCAGCCTGCCCAGGGAGCATCCGCGTCGTGTCAGCAGATGCAAAAGTGATGAAGGATGGCAGAAAGGGCCAGCTCCCCCGGCTAAGCTCCTTCTGGGAGCCGTGATGTTACAGCTGGAGCAAGGTGAGGGCTGGCTCTCGGAGTGCTTTCCACCCAGCCATCACCAAGTGCTCTGCAGTGATAGGCAAATCGCTTTATCTCTGTGACACAGATGGAGAAACTGAAACAAATCACTGGGCTCTGTCATGAGTAAGAGGGACACAAGCAGGGTGCCCCCCCTTTACGCTTTGAAGGAAAACATCACTGAAGGGGTCTGGCCCCAGGGACCAACCATAGCTGAGCTTGAGTCTCCCGCTGGGAGCAGTAGCAAACCTTTTCACTGTAGATCTGGAGTCTGCAATGTAAAATTCAGCCCAAACTTTGACACTCCTCTGCCTCCAGCCTGCTGTGGAGGCGGCTGGGGAGACTTGCGGGGAGACTCACAGGGAGGGCAGGCAGAGGCTGGACCAGGGGCAGGGTGAGGGGAGAAGCCCTTTAGCCGGGAAGCCGATGGAGCAGGCGAACACAGTGATGGATATGATCATGGCGTGGCAAAGGCCATGAGGGACAGGCACAGCCCACATAGCCCCACACAGAAACTCCCACCTTGACCTTACCCAGACGCCAGGGAGCAGGTAGGTGTATTGGAAGTTGATCCAAGCAGCCCCTGGACAAACTCAGCCCAGCATCTCACTTGGCCATGGCTCCAGGTCAGGCCCCACAGAGCCACCAGCTCTGCTCCTGCTCATTCTGTTTGTCCTCACTTTAAAGGAGTGCTTTTCACTTGTCTCTCCTTTTCAAATGGTTTTTATCTGCCTCTCCTCTTGAAATACCTGCGCCTGTTCCTAAGTCGCATGTGTCATTCTTGATGATCTCAGTAAATCAAAGCAGGTAGCCAACTGTTGGCTGAACATTAGCCATGCTGGAGATGCGTTTCCAGTGGTATAAGCTGTTTCGATAAGATAATGAGAAATTAGTCGAGCGTTCACGAACAGATGCTCTTCCTTCTGAAGAACACAGGGCTTGCTTCATTGTTTGAACAAATCTTTCTGCTAAGCTGCTGCTAGCTGCTAAGGTGCTGATTTGATGTGACGCGTACCATTCATCTTCATAACAGTTTCCAAGTTGGGTGCTACAAACTGAGGTCTTTTTGGCTGAGTCAGACACATCTCCCAACGAGTGCCTTCCGTGGATGGAAAGGAAACTTCTTGAGCTGGTCCAGGAGGCCACCACCCACTCCTCATGTCAATGTCTCCCCATCACTCTCCCTGCAATGCCACCGAGCATCTGGCCACCAGTGAGACCCACAAAGCCAGTGGCCACTGTTGTGTTGGCTCTCAGGAGCACGTAGGCCAGTCCTCTGGCTTCTTTCTTCTCTGGAAAGCACACACAGATCTCTGCAAAGGTGCGGTGTGACATGCATATGGTGGGTCATCTTCATGGCAGTGGCCCAAGCGGAAGGAGACCCTATCAAGGATGGACACTGCCATGGTTTAATGGGCCAGCTCAAAAAAGCAGGTTGTCGCTGGCTGTACCATGTGGTATAATCTCGGTCAGCCTTGTCCTGATCTTGGTGGGGAGGAATGAAATAGTGGAAAACTTCCAAGACTTTTTTTGAATTTCAGGAATCCCTGTGAAAAGAGAGTGTATTCTGAAACAACTTGCATTTCTGGAATGAGAGCAAACACTGGCGCTTGGAGGCTCAGTGGCTTCATTTATATGGATCAAATTCTCTATAAAAAGTTGATGAATTGATACTTGTGCTTGTGGAACCAAAAGCTACAGCTCTTCACATGGGATCTGGCTGCACCCAGGCTTTCAGGACCCTTATTTCATATCTGGCAGGCTCTAGTGGTTTATTAACACATTTATTCTTTTCCAGACTTTTGCTCAAAGCTTTAAACATCAAGGACGACACGACCACAGCACAGGCTCATGCTGCTGGCTCCCTGGGCTCTCATTCCTAGGCTCAGCACAGCTCTGTGCTGCTGAAATCCTGGCCACTTGCAGAGAAGTAGAGAGCACCAGTATATAAAAGAAGGGTTATTCTCCTGGATTTACAGTCTCTCCAAAGTCTCTCCAGCTCTTAGACTATCTCTTTTTTTTTTTTTTTTCCCCTTTGGCACAAGCATGCAGAGTGTATGAAGCTATAACCCAACCCATTCTTCGCCTTCAAGGTGGCACATCCAAAGCTAGAGCTATTCAGCCCCACTTCTCTTCCTGGGATGCTGCATTTTTCCCTGGTTGTCTTCTGACTATCAAAACAAATTTTGATATGAACTCAGCGATGGACATCATGGGGCACAGGAAACAATTATAAGGAGCAGAAATAGCCTACATACACAGCAGGAACGGCTCTCTGATTCAGAGCCCTTATTATAGATCAGAGCCCATAAGATTCAAAGTCCATATAGACCATCAGAGACTGTGAGGTCTCTGGGTTCCTCTGAAACATGCTTTGGCAAGTAGAAAAGGACATGTCTGTCACAGAAAACATTTTATTTAACCCTTGCCAGCCTGGGGTGGACCAGTGTAGTAGAAAGAGGGGTGTCTGAAGCTCAGGCTGGATTAAAGTAGGGCACTCTAGCTCAGAGATTTTTACCTCTGGGTTCTGCAATGGCCACAGATGACTTGATTAGGATTGGTGGTGGAGCTCCAGGGCTGGTTGGACTAATTGTCTCTCAGTCCTGAAAATCCACCCTCAGCCATTTGCAGAAAATTAAGTTTTGTATCCATGGGCACCTTCTCACCCACTGATTTCCCCTGTACATGGGTGAAACACCCTCAATAGGTGAAGGGGTTCATCAGGTAGGACACAACAGACTCTGAAAGCCATTTCTGATCAAAGCCATTGACTTTCCAAAAGCAGAATTATCCTGAATCCTTGGGAAGCTCCAGATGCTGTGAAAATGTATATGACCAGGTTGCTCTTTACTGCACCGATTCCCCGCTGGCTCCGTGGTGCAGGAGACAGGGGGGTGCGTTCTTCACCTGCTTTCCCGATTCTGCCTCTACCCCCAGTGCAGGAGCCATCCTTTCCTGAGACTATTTCCTTGGGGCATTCAGAAGCATTACCTGGATCTGCTTTCCAATGCATGGTCAACACCAAACCCAGTGCTTTTTGACCAGCCAACCTGGTAATGGGAGCAGCAGTCCCTCCTCTGCACTTCCATTAGAGGACACTGATGTTTGTTCTTTCCTCTCTGCTTTTTGCTGTCAGAGATTTGCACACCTTGCTGCCCCAGCCCAGCAGCTCATCAGTGCCATGATATGTTTGTGAGGCCCATCAAAGTCGTGGGATTAGGGTCTTCACAAGCCACCAGCTTTCTGCTGAACGCACCCCCAACTTCACCGACAAATCTGCAGCAGCAATGACCCAATTTCGTCTCTCTCCGCCACTCACCCTTAGACAAGAGCATGGGATTTATTATGCTGAGACTTGTGCTCCTAAGCGTGAGGATGCTGCTCTTATCAGCAGTTGACAGGCCATCAAGAAAACATTGCTGTCAAAGTGACAAGCCAGTGGTTAGTGTTTCCCCAAACCCCTGTGTGTCTGTAAACAGCAGGAGGAGTGCAGCTCCTGCTCATGAAAACAGAGCCTGGGGGGAATCGGGAATCATCCCCCCGCTCTGCCGCCCAGCACAGGACACAGGTCCCAGCTCCGCAGTATCGCTGCTGGAGGGTGAGCATCTCCGAGCTGGCTGCTGTGCACTGCCGCAGGCAGGAGGAAGCCCTGGCTGCCTCACCGAAGACTTTTTTGCTTGGTGAGGGGTAAAGATAGTCAATGTGGGGTGCTTGTCCACCACGTGTCTGCACCCTATTTTTTGGAAAGCCGTGTATTTGGCTTGCATCACCTCTAAGCACAGCAGGAGAGGAGTGGGCATGGAGCATCAGATCCATGGGCTCCCTAGTCTGGGCAGTACCTCAAAGTGGCTACTAGCCAGAGGACACGTCTTTTTTTTTTTTTTTATTAAAGCCAAATCTTTCTCATTAAACCTCCTTTTTTAAAACTTAGGACGACAATTCTTGG
This sequence comes from Ibycter americanus, assembly GCA_035590275.1. Lineage (NCBI taxonomy): Eukaryota > Metazoa > Chordata > Aves > Falconiformes > Falconidae > Ibycter > Ibycter americanus. The sequence continues at coordinate 64,339,180 of JAVJGI010000063.1, forward strand.
CATGCCATTTTCCCTGACGATGCGGACGCTCTTACACTGTGGCCTCGATTCCTTCGGATGAGGATGGCCCCGCCAGCAGCAGCTGAGGGGCCATCACACACGCAGTGCTGCCAGGCTGACAAACGGGAGGTCACCTACAGTTATTTTGCAAAGCAATCCACATGCATTATTTAGAGCGAAACCTGGAGTGATGCCTCCCTTGTGTACTCTTCAGCCGGGCTGGTCTAAAATGCAATTGTTTGAAATGTCATGTCAGGAGGACCTTTACCGGCAAGCACTGTGTGCGAAAAAGAGCCGCTTTGGAAGCATGCAGCTGTTTTAGCTCTTTTTAGGGGTTGGTCTCCCAGGGGAGGGGGCTGTCTCTATCACTTTCTGTCTGTTTTCCACAGGCCAAGCCAGTTCATAGCTGTTTGGTTACTTTTCATAATGTATGTATGGGGGTTCTGTCTGAAATGAAGCCAGTGCATGGGATATTTCCTTAGCACTTAAAGTGCTCTTCCACCAGGGAGCTGGCCTAAGGTTTCAAGGTATTGAATCACTCTCTTTCATTCATGGGTGGTTTTGCTTTAACAATGTGTCTCAAAGTACTGAAAAACAAAAAAGAGGGGAGAAAAAATTGCTGAAGTCCATCTCAGGACTCAGGCAGCCGTGGCTGGATATTAAAGACATGTTTTAGCACCTTATTCCCTCCTCCCACAAAATCCTTCATCTCTGTGAGGCACTTTGGTGAAGTGTCCAGAGGTATTAAAGGACAAGGGGTGATGCATAACCCTGGGTCTGAATGAGCACCCCTGGCTGAAATTTCATCACAGAAAATCATGAGCCCCCTATTCCCCAAAATTAGATATTCTGCAGCCCGTTGTTTCCATCCAGGAGTGCTGGCAGGGTTAGGCAGGACACAGCATAAGCTCAGCTCTGCCACAGGCGGGCAGGGGGTGAGCAGGAGCTGACCTCTTTAATGGGGAAGGAAAACCAATTAATCTCATTCAGACTCAAAGCCCACCATCAGAGGAAGGCTGAGAGGTCAGCGAACTGCTCTACATAGCTACATTTTTATTGTATTAATTTCCCCGCTGCTCATTCAAGGGATTCAAGAGCAAATCCACTTTGCAGCTAACATTTAAATAGAGAAAACCTTTTAGAAAATGGTGGGAACCAGTGTCACCGCAGAGAAAGTCTGTATTGCCCAGCTTTGCTTTTCCCAGGAACAAGGCTGCCTTTTCAGGGTGGCCTGCTGGTGCTCGCCCTTCTGGTCCCTGAGTGCAACAGGTATTAAATTGAGGTTTCCCTGCTGGGGCTGGCTCCAGGGCAGTGCTGAGCATCCTGCCAGAGCCACTGGCCCGCGTTCCTACCCTCCTGCCTTATTTCGGAGGGCAAAGATGCTGGGGTTTCCCCCAGAACTTTTCATACAACCTCAGTCAGAAAGGAAAGACTCCATGTTTCACTCCAAGTCAAGAATTCAGAAAATTAGAGAAAAAAACCTGGTCAGTTGCCATTTCTATCACTTAGAGATCAACTTTTTCTGCCCAAAATGAACAGGCTTCTCTTTCTGCCCCTGCTAACGCAGAAGCTTGCAAATTCCTGCCTGTAAGCCGTTTCCCAATTAACCAGTGACTATATGCATGTTAACTGCTGAATTGCATTGAATTATTTTGCACTTTTTAGTGTCATCATTAAAAATTTAGCTGTCATCTCATGAAGCTCAGGCTCACCTTCTATGTTCCAGTGTTTTGCCTGCTCATCTTCTCAGGCAACTGCACGGACGCGGTGAAGGTGACACAGAGTCCGATGGCTCAGGAAGGGGAGCAGAGCTAGAAGGGTCATTCCCCTCGCTTCTTCTGAACATCCTTCTTCTGCTGCTGGTGTGTGGTGGTCTGCGAAGGTCCTCGCTGTAGAAGCTGCTGTCACAGGGGTTGTCCATGGTTTCCAGCCTGCTGCAGCCTCTGCCATCACCTCCTTGGAAACACAGAGTTTACCAGCAAAAGCTGAGGCTGGTGCCTGCTCCCTCAGCCCAGCGGGAGGAGGGGGGCTGCAGTTGCTGTTTGAACTGTTTCGGTCCAGCAAGGTGCTGGGAAGGATCCAGGAGACTGCAGGGAGGACTGGTCCCCCTTGCCTGCTGCCGGGGATGTGCGGGGCACAGCACACCAGCCCCGGGAGATGACCCAGTAAGGGCTAGAGGAGCTGGGGACCAGGGACCAGGAGTGGCTTTGGCAGAGCCATTGGGATGGGGGAGCCCTGGCTGAGGGAGAGGTGCAGGGGATTTGGGGGAACAGTGGGGTGCCGGGGAAGCGTGGCAGTGAGTGAGCGACAAGGTGTGGGGGGAGGGGAAGCAAAACCAGGCTGGGGCTGCTCTGAGCACCTAAAGAGCACCCACGTCCCCGGTGGCTGATGGTGCTGTCCCCAGTCCTGTATTTAGCCCTGCTGCTGTAGGAGGCCAGGCTCTGGGTACCCCTCCAAGGAGCTTGCTCAGCCCGCAGAGGAGTGCCAAAGAAAGGAGGCTGTCCTCCCTCCCGGCCAGTGCCTTGGGGTGCGGGGAGAGTTAGAGGGGTAACGGAGGGGGGCTGCAGCCATCACAGCACCTGGTAAATTGATGCCAGGGCTGCTCCTCAGCATGGCTGCAAGCAGGATGATGCAGGGAGGACTCTTCTGGGATGACTCTGTCTTATTTTTATCACTCTTCTGCTGCCTTGCCCTGTCACTTCTCCTTCAAGAGCTCTTCCTCCAGCTCATCTCCCTTTTCTCCTTTCTGCAGGACTCCTGTGTCCCTTTTTCCACCTTCTGATCCCATCTTTCCTCCTCCTCCTCCTCTGCCACTTCCCTTGCCTCTGTGCACCCATCCCCATCTGGAGCTTCCAGATACCCACACATCAGTGCCACATGCAGCCAGGCCAGCTTTTCTGATCCTCCCTCACACTTAACCACACCATTGCTGACTTGTAAGGGGTGAGGAAGAGTGGAGGTGGATAGCTGCCTTGCTGGGAATGGAGAAATGCTGGAGGTGGGTGATCCAGGCATCAGGCTCAATTCTGACCCAGGATGGAAAAGCTGCTTCATTGCCGTTGGCTTTTGCTGTCTCTGCTGAGTTGGCTCCCAGAGTCTCGGCTGTGCTTGCTAGGGATGGTCCCCAGGCTCTGGGGCTGAGCACAGGCACCCCCTCGGAGGTGGATGGGTGTCCTCTGGACCCATCACCTGGACCCAAACAGATGTTTGATGGAGAACCTAGAATCTCAGCTTTGTGAGTGTGGAACAGAGTCCCACTGCACTCCAGGCCAAAGAGGGGGGACCACTCTGTGGCCATGTGGACGGCATCCCTGGACATGGCCCTGGGGGACAGCAAGCTGCAAAGGTCCCGCCTGCCAGCCTGATCCCCACAGCATCCCACCCCAGGCTCCTTTCTGGGTCGTGCTGGCCGGGAGAACATGTGTTTTTGCATGATTTTGGCTGGTCCTCTGCGGGGTGCTGGGCTGAGATGCCCACCAGGGTGAAGCCCCCCTGCTGCCAGCGTGCTGCTGACTGTACGAGTTCGCACAGCCGGCCCTGCCAGACCCCTCACACTTATTGGAAAAAATAATTGGATGGATTGAAGTGCAGCACCATTTTACTTAACAGATAAGAAATTTCATATCTGCCCTGATTAGGGGCCAAGAGATAGGCACTCGCTCCGGAGCCAGCAGCAGAGACAATTTCATTTCAGTTCTGCTGACAGGGGGAAGATGTTTGAGGGGCTGAGCGCTGCTGTGGTTCCCTTCATTCCTGTCACTGCAGGGGGGAACTGCCTGCTCCCAGCAGGCTGGGGGCTCAGCCGGGGAGGCGTTGTGCCCCCAGAGAGCCCCGTGCAGTGCCCAAGCACAGCTGGCTGGCATCTGGCAATGAGCACAGCACAGGGGCTTGGGACAGTGTGAGATGCTCATCCTCCCGCTCAGCACCTGGAGGGCAGGGGGTCCTGAGCCCTCGCTGCCCGTGCTGGCAGTACCTGGCACTTCTCTGCCTCTGCTCCTTCATCACAAATGCAAAACACCTGGACTGCTAAGGGAAATCAGAGTCAAGCTGAATCCATCATGGCACATGGGTCTGTTTAAGCTGGCAACAGCTTGGCTGTCACCCTGTGTCAGGTGTAGCACTGCTGTGATGTCTTTGGTGCCTCAGCTAGGCACGACAAAAGGTCTTCGCTAGAGGTACTGCCTAAATCCCTCAGGACCAACGTCCCCACCAGTCCCCCTGCTTTCTGGCTGTCTGGTTGCCACAGGGCCATGAGAAATGGGCTCTTGCAGATGGGCCAGGACACAAACTCATGTCACAGCAGGGACAACATGTTCTTGAGCACCTCTGTCATCAGCAGCGGTCAGAAGTACCCGGTAAGTTCATGTACTCATCAAGGCAGGCTGGATGTCTCTCAGCTCCCAGAGAGGTCGGCTGGTGAGGAAAGACGAGGTCCCAGCAGTCCTGGCAGCCAACAGGGCAAAGCTCAAACGGGGAAAATGTGGGCAGCTCTGCAACTCTGCAACCAAAGCTGGAGCAGGTGAGTGTGCAGGTAAGAAGAGGAGGCACTAAGAGGAGGACCTTTGCCTGTGTTTAAACGGAAAACAGTGAAGTTACTAATTGCCATCAGCATGTTGAGCCAGCGCAGGATGCTGCACTGTGCTGAGGGAAATGGCACCTGAAGCTGAGGCGGTGAAGTCAGGAGGAGATATAAATAACAGCGAGTGTGAAGTTGCTCCTTGAACACAGGGTCTTCGGTGTGCAAAAACCCAGGGGACAGGGGAGGAGGAGGCATGTGGGGCACCAAGGACCTGGCCACTGGTTCCCTGGTGGCATGAACACTTGGCATGCAGGCAGTGCTGTCAGCCCTCACAACTTCATTCTTAAGCTTATGGCATTTGACACCCCTCCTTGGGGCCCAGTATCTACAGGCATGTTTCTGCAAGCTTCAAATAAAAATATTTTTCATATATATTTTCAATATTTTCAAAATAAAACTGATTTCCAGCCTGTCAGACTGTAAGCTGGGACTGTGCAACTGGGGGGCATTGGCAGGGCTGCATCCTGCACAGTGGGCAACGCTGGTGAAGGAAAGGGCAGTGGTTTGGCTAAGGTGGCCTCTTCTTGGGATCCAGGAGCATCTGTAACACAGCCAGCAGCAGGCGGCGAAAAGCAGCGTGCAGGTTCATGTGGTGCCGTTTCTAGGCACGTGAAATGCCTAAAACCAGCACCAGTCCCTAATGGATCCACAAAATGGAAGAGACTGAGCATCCTCCACACGCCGAGAGGCTTTTGGGGAGTCGAGTACCCCCTCACACAACCCTGTGCAAGGCTTGGGGCAGAGGTGAACCGGGGGTGGAGGGTGGCGCGGTGACAAACATCCTCCTGCCACCAGCCAGGACCAGGCGCTGGTGTTCACCAGAGGAAGCCGGGGAGATTTCACCTCTCTTACAAAACTGATGTTGAGTTTTTAAATCAATAGCTTCACCTTCTAAAATGTTCCAGAAGAGCCTGTAACGATTTTTAATCTATTCTAAATGTCAGAACAAACAGCGTTTTCTTCCGAAAGGCTTTGCAGGCAGTGGTGCTGGGAGCCAGGCGGGCAGTGCGCGCAGCTGCTCTGCCTCTCCATCCCTCTGCTCCAGGTTACACAGCCGCCACCTGCTGCAAGGAGCCTTGGACCAGGCTGTGGGCAGGAGCCGGCTTTATTTCTGGGCTCTTTTCTATGAAAGCAGAAATAACTACAGAGAGAGAGAGAGACCTGTGCCCTGGAGTTAAGCTTTATCGCTCTATCTTGCTGCTACATATGGCTTGGTTTGGAGCAGCCAGGCCCTGGGGGACATTTCAGCTCCCCAGAAGGGAAGGATGTTCACCCTGAAGCCTGCTTTGACTTGAGGAAAAAGTTCCTGGTAGCTGTCAGGGCTGAGTGGTCCTCAGGGCACATGTCACGCTCCCACTGCCTTCCCAAAGCCACTGGTTTGGGAGCACTGGTGTCAAGCCTGTTGCAGTGAGACGAAGCATTCCCAGGAGTGAGCTGCTTCAGAGGAGATGCTTTCAGCAGTCCTCCGGTCCCTCTGGGGATTTGCAGACAGCTTGAGTCACATCTGCTGCTTGCTTTTTTTCTCCCTTACCTTTGCAGATGCATGTTCCTCACTCTTCCTCTGCCAAGTCCCTCCTTCCCTTCTCTGGGCTGCGGGAGCAGAATTGGTGAAGATGGAAAAAATGCTGAATTCATGGAAACAGGTCAGAGACTCTCAGGTCTCCCAGTATGCCAGAACAGGTTATTGGGATGGGCAAGCGTTAAGCTATTTAAACCACTAAATGATGCAGAGGGTCCTGCGGGGCGCAAGCTTTGGTCATCGCCCCACCTCAAGGACATACCTTGTAAAGGTCTGCTTTACTGAGCTCGAAACAAGCCCAGACAGCCCAGCCCTGCCTGGTGTGGGCAGTTGTGAACTCCCCCTGACACGTGCCCTTAGCCTTTCTAACCTGCCAGGAGCCCGGGGTGGGAATTGGGGATGGGGTGGAGGTGGCCGGAGCCGTGCCGCAGCCGTGCCGCAGCTGGTGCCGGGCACAGCGGTCTCAGCGTACAATGGCATGCTGCACTGTAAATGGCAATTTCCTCTTGACATCTAATCTCACTGCTGAAAAGCGTGTTCACTTCTCAACAGGCCAGGCAGGGACACGGTATTCTGTGCTTGCTCCTCTCCGATCAGGAAATTAGGCACTCAGGCTCTTCAAGAATCCCCTTTCAGGAACATGATTATGCCAGAAACCTCTGTGTTTCTCTTTCCCACGCTGCACGAGCCATGGAAGGATGACTCTGGTTTATTTATAGTTCCCTTCCCCACTGTCATATCCTAAAAATGATCAGGGCCCCAGTTTTCGCCCCTGAAGCAGAGCTGTGGCTTGAGCCAAAGGCAGCAGCAGGCACATCGACCCATGGGCACCTGTGCCATCCTTCCCACCACAGGCAGAGAGGTGCTGGCAGGAGCCAGGACAGGCGAAACCCTCAGGCAGCCACACACGGCTGCCCTGGGCATGGCCAGGACCTGCCCAGCCTGTGCCAAGCATCCCTGGGCAGCTCCGTCCCTGGGCAGCTCTCCGGGCTCTGCCTGGCACTGCTGCGCTTTGGGTGCCTGGGCTGTGCCCAGGAGTGGATGAAACATGTTTGGCATGTGTC